>CAUYRH010149937.1:0-11764 GCA_963574655.1 Perodicticus potto | reverse complement strand
TTCTTCCATGGGGCATCATAAATCCAAGTTCTAAACAGAAAGATGGAGCAACTTGTTGCTGCAGTCCAAAATAAGGAAATGAGTATTCTCCAAACATCCTTCCAAAAGGAATGTATTAGTTTGCATTCCCACCAGCAATGTAGAAGTGTTCCCTTTTCTCGACATCCACGCCAGCATTTCTGGTTTTGGGATTTTGTTATGTGGGCTAATCTTACTGGAGTTAGATGATATCTCAAGGTAATTTTGATTTGCATTTCTCTGATGATTAAGGATGATGAGCATTTTTTCATGTGCTTGTAGGCCATGTGCCTGTCTTCTTTAGAGAAGTTTCTCTTCAAGTCCTTTTCCCACCCTGAGATGGGATCACTTGTTATTTTGTTGCTAATACGTTTGAGTGCCATTTGATCCTATAATTCCTTTACTAGGGTATATATCCAGAAGACCCAAAATCACACCGCAATAAAGATACCTGTACCAGAATGTTTATTGAAGCCCAATTCATAATTGCTAAGTCATGGAAGAAGCCCAAGTGCCCATCGACCCACAAATGGGTTAATAAATTGTGGCACATGTATACCATGGAATACTATGCAGCCTTAACGAAAGATGGAGACTTCATCTCTTTCATGTTTACATGGATGGAGCTGGAACATATTCTTGTTAGCAAAGTATCTCAAGAATGGAAGAAAAAGTATCCAATGTACTCAACCCTACTATGAAGCTAATCTATAGCTTTCATATGAAGGCTAAAACCCAGTTATAGCACAAGAAATGGGGAAAGGGGCAAGGGAGGGGAGGGGAGGGGAGGGGGGAGGATGGGTGGACGGAGGGTGATTGGTGGGATCACACTTACGGTGCATCTTACAAGGGTACAAGTGAAAATTACTAAATGTATAATATAAATGTCTTCATATAGTAATTAAAAGGCCATGTAGGCTATGTTAAATAGTTCAATGAAAATATTTCAGATTGTATATAAAGTCAGCACATTGTGCCCATGATTGCACCAATATACACAATTATGATTTAATAAAAATAAAAAAAAAGTATTTGACTTGTATGTGTTGGCCTTTTATCCTGTGATCTTGCTAATGCTTGCTTATTAGTTTCAGGATTCTTATTTTTGTAGATAATATCACCAGGAAATAAACATAATTTCATAGCATTCTTGTCAATCTGTATATCTTTTTTTATTTCTTTTGTTATTTCACTTTCTAGGGCTTCCAGTGAAACACTGGACAGGATAAGTGAGAGGTGACATTGTACTTTGTTGCAGATCTTATGGGAAAAGATCTTATAGTAGAAGTTTCTCACCATGGAGTATGATATCATCAGTGGGATTTTTGCAGATGTACTTCATCAAGCAGAGAAATTTCTCTACCATTCCTAGTTTGCTGAGAGCTTTTTCTCTTAATCACTAATCAGTATTGTGTTTTATAGATTTGCCAATATCAATTGATATGACTATATATGCTTTTTCTTTAGCCTGTTGATGTGGTTTATAATATTGATTCGCTTTTGAGTGCTGAATCAATGTGCATATTGGAAAAAAATCCCATTTATTTGTGGTGTATAATCTTTCATATACATTGATGAATGCTATTCACTAATTTTTGTTGAGGGTTTTACACCTTTATCTCTGAATGATACCATTATTATTATAATTTTTTTCGTGCCCACTCCATTGCCCTAAGTAGAGTGCTATGGCATCATAGTTCACAGTAACCTCAAACTCTTGGGCTGTAGCAGTCCTCTTGCCTCAGCTCCTGAGTATCTGGGACAACAGGCATGTACCACCATGCCTGGCTAATTTTTGTATTTTTAGTAGAGACAGGGTCCTGCTCTTGCTGAGGCTGGTCTGGAACTCCTGAGCTCAAGCAATCCACCCAAGGCTTTCCAGAATGCTAGGACTATAGGCATGAGCCACCGTGCCTGGCCAATATTATTCTCTTAGTTTTCTTTTCCACAATTATTTTATGTGGTTTTGTTGTTAGAGTAATGTTGGCCTCATAGAATGAGCTTGAAAATATTCCCTCTGCTGTTATCTTCTGGTAGAGATTGTAGAGAATTTGTATTATTTCTTCTTTTGTTTTGTGGAAGAATTCACCATTAAAACCATCGGGGCCTGGTGCTTTCATATTTGTAAAATTAATAATCATTGATTCAATTTTGTTAACAGATACAGCACATGAGCTTACTGTTTCTTTGTATATGCATTTTGGCAGTTTGTTTTTTAAGGAAATTGTCCATTTTGTATAAATTATCAAACATGTAATCTTAGTTTGTTTAAAGTATTCACTTATTATCCTTTTAATGTCTGTGGGATTGGTAGTGATCATGCTCTTTCTATTTCTTTCTTTTTTTTGAGACAGAGTCTCATTATGTTGCCATCAGTAAAGTGCTGTAGCGTCACAGCTCACAGCAACCTCAAACTCTTGGGCTTAAGCATTCTCTTGCCTCAGCCTCCCAAGTAGCTGGGACTACAGACACCCACCATAGCACATGGATATTTTCTTGTTGCAGTTGTCATCGTTGTTTAGCTGCTCCCACACAAAGCTCAGGTTTCAGACTGTTCAAGACCGTTCAGAGCCTTAAAGTTAATAATCACAATAAGAGCTGAAAAGCTCACTCAGAAAAACTGCTGGTGTCTTTTTTCCCTCTCTCAGCTTACCCTCTGGGAAGATAGACTTCAATAAAAGCTAAGTGGAACAGATGCTTGGGCCCATTGCTGGAAATCACAAACGGGTGGTGGTTCCCTGAGTTTCCACCTTTGAAAATTCTATTTTGTGTCTCTTGTCTCTTTCTTTATCGTCATTTCTAACTTCATAATTCTTCAGTTGGTCACTGACAGTTCCACAGTTCTTAGCAGACCCTGCTCCCAGGGGAGGACCCCAATATTGGTTGATTTATTTGGTCAGAGTTTTGTAGTTTTCCTGACATATACCTTATACGTATTTCATTAGATTTATACCTTAGTATTACATTTTTGTGCTAAGTATTGATATTATTTTAACTTCAATTTTCAACCAGAACATATCAACACCTCCAAAGGATCACATGTCAGCTACCATAGAAGATCCCACCTAGAAAGAAATTATGGAAATGACAAAAGTGAATTTAGAGAATAAGTGGTAAAAACAATGAAAAGAATTAAAGAGAATGTGGAAACCATCAAAAGGAAATCCAAAAATTGACCCAAGAAATGAATAACAGATGATAAAATTAGAAAGGATACATTGGAGCTTAAGAATTTGAAGGAGTCATTTAGGGTACTTAAAGATGCAATAAAAAGTATCTATTAAAGAATAAACCCTGGAGAAGAATGTATCTCAGAGCGAGAGGATAATGCTCTGGAGCTAAGTCAAGCATTTAAAGAAGCAGAAAAGAAAAGAATAAAATCAGAGCACTCTCTTAGGAAATTATGGGACTTCACAAAGTGGAGTGGTGTATGTATACCATGGAATACTATTCAACCATAAAAAGATGGAGACTTTACATCTTTTGTATTAACCTGGATGGAGTTGGAGAATATTCTCTTTAATAAAGAATCACAAGAATGGAAGTGTAAGTATCCAGTGTACTCAATACTAATATGAAACCAGTGGACAAATAAATACTTGCCTATAAAAGAGAAAAACAGAAACCAAAAGGGGAGAGAAAGGGAGGGAGGAAGGGGCTTTGGTCTACTATTACCGAACACGCGCAATGTAAAGGTATATGATACACCCCCTGGGTGAGGAGCACAACTACAACTTTGACTCTACCTACCAAGCACAAATGTAACCTAATCATCTGTACCCTCATATTAATCTGAAATTTGAAAAATACATGAACTACAGTGTAGGAGAGATTTAGTTTCTTGACTGTGCTCTACCATTTATGAGCTATACAAATCAGTTATTTGAAATACTACCCTGAATCTGTTTCCCATCTGTTAAACATGGTGTTGTATATTAAATGGTAGTTTTTCTGAAAATTAAGCAAATGTCATATGATATTTATTAATAGATTATAAATTAAAAGGCATTCCAAAGTACTTGATGCATTATAGTTTCACATAAATGATACAATTATTCTTAATTCTGAAATTAGAAATCAAGATTTATATAATGTTTGGAATTTCTCAGCTTTTATAATTTTTCCATTTTAACATTTTCAAGTATTAAATATTAAAAACATTAAAAATAATGTCTTGGTTCTTTATATCTACAAAAAGGAATGAAGAGTGGCAGTGATAATGAATATGCAGCTAAATAAATCAAATTTCACTTTGCGTTTATTCATCTCTTGACATGATAATTGATAGTTTAAAGCAAATATAATAACAATGTGTTAGGGGTTTTATAAGGAGAAGGAGGAAATCGAAGTATGCTGTTGTAAGGAACTATGTTATACATTAAGTGGCACTATATTTAAATATAGACTGTAAAAATTTAAACAGGTATATCGTAAACCTAGAGCAACTACCAACACCCCCCCAAAAGAGGTGCTGCTGACAAAGATAAAGCAGCAGAAATAAACTCATAATTCATATAAAAGAAGCAGAGACAGAGTGGGAAAATAACAAAGAATATATGGAACAAATAGAAAATGTAGTAATCATATTGGTAATTACAATAAACGTAAAAAGTCTAAGTAGTTCAATGAAAAGGTAGAGTTTGTTCACATTGGATAAAGTAGAAAGATCCAATTTTGTGCTATTTGAAATAATCCAGACACAAATATTACGTAATCTATGATTTCACTTACATGAAGTTATATAGATAGTAAAATTTTAGTGATAGAAAACGTATTAGTGTTTTCCATGGAGTAGGAATTGTGATAATAATTAGAAAACTAAGTACATTTGCTAAAACTCTCCAATCTGTGAAATTAACATAGGAAAATTTTATTGTATAAAATTTTTAACTAATACACTTAATTGGAAAGAATTTATGACCATCTATGTTTAGAAACCAATAATGGTTTCAAGAGGGCTTAATTTCTGTTATATTTTTTCAATTTTCTGATTTTTATATTTGGCCATAGATTTTGCAGAGGGAGAATGAGGGAGTTATCAAAATATTCAGTTTATGCAGGTGTTCAATAAATTATTTTTAATAAGTGGGATTATTCAAAGGAGGCAAATTTGAGATGGGGCTTTTTATTTCACTTTTTTTCCCCCAAAATTATGTTGTCCTATGCTTATCTGGCATATCCGGAAAACAATGGAAACTCTGTTCCAAAAACTGTTTACAGTGTGATTTGAAACTGCATATACTTGATCAGGTTATTTGCAAAAGATTCCCATACTGCACAAGGTAATAAACCTGCTGCTTTGCTGTTGCATAAGAAAGTGATTTCCCAGGTGTCTCTCACTTTTAGACTCTTTTCAGATACTAACAGGTTAGCATTAATTCTTGGTTTGTTTTATATTGTGGGTTTGCATCACTACTACGTAAATGATATATTTTTTTAAATAAAAGAGATGAAACTCACACAAACAAAATAATAGTTTGAGGTGGTGTTAGGGCAGGCAATGAGAGAGTATTTTAAGAACTTGTATTGAGGGTTACAAATGTGTGTAGATAATAAAATTCAGATTTTCAAGCAAAATAAGCTTCACTTATAGGAGGAACTATTCAGTGGCATATTTGTTAGCTGTTTGTTGCTTGTCACAAAATTATGATGAAAAATTTGAATTTAGTCCATAAGGTAACCAGAAACAGAAAATGCAAGCAAATGGTGCAAGTGGTTAGGTTCTCTCTGGTAATTTAAAGTCCTGGAATTCACTTAAACTACAATTGTCAGAAGTGTCCCCTTGGGTGTCCATTAGAGCTTTACAGAAGATTTAAGGACTCGAGATGCCCTCGCTCTGGACCCAGGAGGCGTGAGTGTCTGTCTCTTTGATCAATTATTGTACTTCCGTTAAAATATTTTTACTTTACGGTGGGGGCAGCTTGACCACCTTGCACCTTGATATCTCTGTCAGATCATCACAGTCCTTTACTTTTAAAGGTTATCACTCCTCTCTGCTGATGCGTCAGGTGTTCAAGGAGTTCAACACACGCCTGATACAAACTTTTCTTGCTGGACTAAGAATTGACGTCTTACTGTAAAAAATATGCATCATTAAATAAATGTCTTAGTGAATTCATGTGCTATGCTCTTAGCAATCTGGCTGATGGAGTAACATAAGTAGCAGCCTTGATGGCTCAGCTATGTTGCTAGCCCTCTACGAATACAGGAATCTTTGATATGTGTTACAATCCTACCCTGTGCAACTGTAATATTTCTTAGCATTTCTCCATTGATTTTTGATGTGAAAGGTCTGCCTGGAAAACAGATGGTCACCACAACAAAAAAAAAGGACAAAAAGAAAAAAAAAACCTTAACTATGGGGAACACACCTATTCTTTTGAGTATTCATTGGAACAATTATTAAAAAGTAGCTTCACACAATGAAGTTGTTAATGCTTGCTCCTTCTCCACCCCTAAGGGAAATTACTAAACATAATTAGAAATCTGGACAATATTTCAATCTCTTCAAATCTACAATGTAAATATGTAGAATTACTTTCATTGTCAGGCATTTGGCAATTGCTAAGTGGAATTACTACTTATGCTATTTGGTGTGTTGACCTTTATTTATAATTACTAGTTCTTTATTTACCTGTTTTGTATTTACTGTAGTGCATCTATACAGGAAGTGTATACATGTTCAATTTTCAAATAACATTGGATTATTTTTTATTCATATTTACTGAACATTTTAGTATAATTCATGTTCAAATTTTGAGAAACTTTTGGATTCTTATATTTTTGTATTTATTTGTTCAGAACCCAAGTCAATGGAAAACATTCTGACAAATGAAGAAGGTGAGGCTAACACCTTTGTCGTGCCAGTCACCAATATACAAACACCACTGCCTTTGGAGGAACTTTCTTGCAGATAGGTGGCATCTATTGAGGCAGTCTCAGAAGCGAAACTTTCTAAATATTTTACTACATAATTTTAATGGCATCAAGTACACTCAAAAAAAGTTGAAAGCATAACAATGATATATAGTGGAGGGGGATGGTAATGGTAAAAAATTAGATAATCATAAATATTCCAAGAATAAAATCAAGAGAAGGGAAAGAGGTTTCTAATCCAAATAAACTATCACGATAAGTCGTAAAGACGACCGAATAAGGCTTGACGAATTATTCAACCTGAGGCGATCTCAAATTAGACCACAATCTCAAAAATAAATAAAATAAAATAAAGCATTCTAAGTATATTCAATGATCAAAAAATGAAATTGTAGTGGAGAGAGAACAGATTAGTTGATCTTTACCTTGTTTTTATGAGGCAGGAAAAAAAGTGCCATGTCTATATTATTCAAAGGATGGAAGGGGCAAAGAAGTGAAAACCCACCCACCAAATATAACTCCATCATAATCAGAATTTGGCAGTTGTAGTGAAAGAGGTACATGCTCATATGTGTTTGTGTTTTTACGTTACCAGTTTAAAACATTTATATCTATACACATTTATATTAAATGGTTATTATTTTCTAAAATTTTCATTAGCTTCATTTTTCCCATATTTTCCTTTTGTTCTTTCCTGCATGTTTTCTTCCATGATCATAAAGAAAAATATAGAGTCGAGTAGAGAGAAAACTACAGAAATGTGTTCTTTCGTTGTGATAGAATCCCTGGATTTTCACTGTACTGGATGCTCAGACAAGAGCACTGGGTAACTTTGCATGTGGTCTAAAGTGTCTGTGTTACTCAACTCTGCTACAAGAGATGGGAAAAGAATGAAGTCATGCCTCTTTAAAGGGGTACACAGCATTTTCTTATGTTTTTCCTTCCACACTGGCTGAAATGTTTGTGAGTTACTTGGACCATGAGGCTATAAGTGGAGCTGCTGAGTAATTAGGTAGATGGTGGCTTAATTCTGGTTCTCTATAGCATAGAGCCACTATATAAGGCCCAGATTTCTATTGCAGGATATTTTCCTAGGAAAGAAGTTAACTATTTTGCGTAGGCCATTGTTATCTGGGGACTAAAGTACACCCTAAATAATATAGAAACCTAGGAATCTCATGTTAAATCTGTTTTACCTTTGGAAACAGATTTAACCACCCGGCAACGGGTCTGTATTCGGGATTCTATTCACACTAAAAGATTGATTTGCTTCTATAATTCAGTCCTTTTAAGAAAATAAAATATTTGTTCCATTATTTTTCCAGTGTACTATTTGATAATTCATTAATAGCTCTGTATTTATTCAGGAATCTACTAATTATTTTTCTGAAGCAGTGCTAAAAGAAGGCCAAAGAAGTACAAATAATAATGAACTATATGTTCATTCTGAGTTTGTCATTCTCAGTGGCAGGTATGAGAATCCCTGGGGTAGCCAGAATGATGAGGGTTTAACACCTGTTTGGTTTATTTAGTAATAACATGTTCTGTACCTGGCATGAACAGCAGCTCTCACCCCAAACACTCTCAGCAAATATATCCTTATGCATGCTACAAGCATCATTTAACATAAAAAAGTATTTTATTGTTTTAAGTGGACATTCTCATTAATGTTAATCTTCTTTGGCACTGAAATATTTTATTTAATAAAAATTTAATGGAATAAATTTGGCATGGTCAATATTGTCTTTTTCTTTTTCCTCTGCTCATGGCCAGGTTGGAGATTTGGTTGACTCTCTCTTCTCCTGTGACAAATCTGAGTTGAGGCAGAGAACCTGGGTTACAAAGGCAGGTGGAGAGATCATGGTAGAATTTTCACTGTCTGCTTGCAGCTGTGTCTGTGCACCAGATGGTGTTCCTTTATGGGGTTGATGGGGTGCTTGAGATGTAAGGATGTGCCAAGTTCTAGAATTGTTGGAGAGTAATAGAAAGCTTTAATTTAATCTTAGATCAAATTTGTTTTTGAAGTTATTGTTCTTTCACTTAATTAATATTTATTGTGTTACATAGTTAACATATAGAGTAGTTACCTTATGATATTTTCAGGGAAGGGAGATGTAGACTTAAAAAATAATTATGCAAATGACATAAGTGCTAAGAATGAGAAATAGGAAAGTGCTTAATTATTAATATTTGAAACACGATTTCTTCTGAGTAGATTAGAGACCGAGAGCAGGTCATAGGGCCTCTTGGTAGAAGATATGTAAGGCTAAGAGTTAAAAGTAAAGGGGTATGAGAGATCTTTGTAGGGGCAGAGGACAGCTGCCTTGAGGAGCTGCAGGGGAGATTGTGGTATATTCACAGAATGGAGGAATCCCATCACAGTTGGAACTGACACAGGTAAGAGAGTAAAAGATGCCTTCAAAGAGAACTACATCAATATTGGGAAAATTAAGGGCTTAAAATCTTATCCTAAGGAGGTTGCCAGACAGTAAAGTCCTGACTACACTGGAGTGTAAGGAAGGTCACTCAGCAGACAGTATAAAATGAACAGGAGGAAGCCAGAAGGAAGGAAGTGGCCCTGGGCAGAACACAGAAGCTTTAGATGCAGGATCAAATGGGAGCTCTAGCTTGGGCTCTTTGGTGAGGGGTAGGGGAAGGGGCGAGCAGAGAGAGGGAAGGGTGGAGGGGTGGGAGAGAAGGGGAGAGCAGAGAGAGGGATGGAGGGAGGAGTGTGTGGGGCCTCAGTGTCTGACTCTGGGAGTGGGGGCAGAATTATAAGAGGGACTTTACCTAACAAATGCAATCAGTGTAACCTGGTTCTTTGTACCCTCAATAAATCCCCAACAATTAAAAAAAAAAAAAGACAACTTATAGTACAAATCTTTTGGGGGGAAAAAAGCTTAGGAGGGTCTATGGTGATGAGAATAGAGAGATGTCAAAGAATTTTAAAGATATTTAAGAAGTAGAATAAAACATTTACTGCTAGAATTCAGGCCTGCAGGAGGAAAATACAGTAGATGAGATAAATCCTAGGTTTCTGGGTCAGCTTCAGGTGGTAAAAGATACCATTTCCCAATATAAGAAATGACAATGACCATCATTTCTCACAGGAGAGAAACTCTTCCCACATGCCTTTCTAACCTTCCAATATCCACGCCTCAGTAAAATTCCCCTCTCTCTGAATGAGTCTCCTAGGGCTGTCATAGACTGGAGACTTCAACAACATTATTTTCTCAGAGTTCTGGGTTTATCCCATAACCACTCAAAAAAAAAAAAAACAATTGAGTAACCATTAACACTTTAGAGGATTATACTTTTCAGTATCAAGAAGATTTGATTATGACATATATTTCACCTTGTGATCCTCAAGAAGATGACATATTTCTCGAAAGTCTTGATGGTCTAAATATTTATTCATCAATGAGAAATGCAATTCATATTTATAAATTTGGACAACACATTTACACACACTCAATATTTTGGTCCTATTGTCTTTGTAAATGTGCCATAGGTCTCATTGTTAATAAAATAAGCCATTAAATACCAAAGAATACTTATCTCTGTGTATTCTGAATTAATCAAAGTATTGTAGCCAAATAGGATAAGAATGAACAGATTGCTAATTATCCATATCAAGGGGAGTTTGAATCCCTCATGCAACGCTTTTGATAATGTTTTACAATATTGTAATAAACTCATTCCTTCTGACCTATTCTCATAAACATGTCAATGATTATTCGTACTTTCAAATTAACACAGTCTTTCTACACCACTGATAAAAATAAAATTGTGGGTTTTCTTGGTGAGATCTGCAGATTTGGTATCTATGTGAAATACTATCAAACTTGTGTAAAATAATAAGATATAAGATATTAAAAACAAAAATCTTTAAGAAAACATGCCTCAGATGAGGATTTAACTATCGTACATAAAAAGATGACTCTTCTCAATTCTTGCATATAAACTTTATTTAAACAGTCTGTGATAAATAACATTAATAATTGGTTGGGACATCCATTCATTTAGTCACCCAACCTTCAGGAAGCATTTACTGAGAAATCGCTATATGTAAGACAATCATTTTAAAAAAGACAAACAATTTTCAAACATATAACATATTAAAAAGACATCAAAATGGGATATATAACATTGCCACAATATGTCACCTCATGCATAAACTTACTTTCAAGAGGATGTATTTATTTTAATAAATACATGAGAATCTTTAAACAATTGTTCGCTTTTAAAGAGAAATAAGTATATAAATTAAAGGTATATGAATTTTTAGAAGTGAGGATTATTATTTTGTTATATATCTTTAAGCACTATGTGGAAATTTTGATGAAAGCATTGAATTTCTAAGTACCAAATTTGAACTGATGGTGTAAGAGTATAGCTATATACATTGGTTAACATCTATAAACTAGTATTTCTTAATATTTGATGTTTATTAGGTACTGTATTACATTAAACTGTTAATTATAACTTCAAAAAATAACAGATTGTTTCAGAATGTATTTTTTAATATTTTACTATTCTCATCTGGCTAACTTTATTTTTGCCTTGGAATCTCATGTAATTTTATGCCATCTAAGACACTGATTTCAAAGATAATAATTTTGAAACTGTCTACAGTGAAAGTTCAGTTTTATTTGGCTGTAAAGTTCCAAATGTATCACCAAGTGATACTTTTTAAAAGGGACTTTTTAAAAATTACTTTAAAAAACATCCTAGAAGGGTACAGGAGAACATCGCTAAATGCAGAATACAAATGTCTTCATATAATAATGTAAAAATTGCCAGGAAGGCTATGTTAACCAGTTTGATGAAAATAGTTAAGATTGTATATGAAACCAGCACATTGTACCTC
>CAUYRH010149934.1:0-14323 GCA_963574655.1 Perodicticus potto | reverse complement strand
CCCATATACCAGAGCTGGTGGATTCAAATCCAGCCCCGGCCAAAAAAAAAAAAAAAAAAATATATATATATATATACACACAAACAAAAACACAAACACACACACACACACAACAAACTCGAAACATATATACAGTATATGTACACAAAGAACTAGGTTCATATAAAGAACTTGTAAATTCATTAAGAAAAAGTAACCCCAAACAAGCAAGTGAAAGCTTTGTACTTTGAAAATAAATAGTCCAAGGGACATGAAAAATATGAAAATGCCTAAACCCCATTAGTAATCACAAAATTAAAACCATAGTGAGATCAGATTTACACATGTAATCTGAAAAGTTCAAATGTTGTTGACTTTAGGAAGCAATGGGAACTCTTGCAGACTATGAAGTAGTAGGTGTGTAATTGGTGCAAGCACTTTGGAAAAAAGGGTTGATGTTATCTACATAGACCCTAATAACTCAGCCATTTTACTCCTAAATATATGCTCTGGAGAAACTCAGGAACATGTAACAAATATTTATATCACCATTGTTTATCATAAACCCAAATTGGAAAGACATCAACCATAGTTAGATGAATTGCAATGTATTCATAAAATGGAATATTATGCATCAATAAAAAATGAATTAGAGCTACATATGACAACATGGGTGACTCTTACAAACACAACTGAAAGAAAGAAATCAGACATAAAAGAATGTATACATTAAAATTCTAATTACATAAAATTCAAAATAGTACTAAACCATATTGCTTAGTGGTTTATAGGTGGGTTGTAAAAATGTAAAGAAAAGAAATAATGAAAGGCTTACTATAAAATGGACAGTGATTACACTCAGTAGGGAAGGTTGAGGCAAACAGGAGCCTTTTAGAGTTTGTTAATGTACTATTCCTTGACATGGGTGTTGCCTTTATAATTTGAATATTTTTGTTATGTCCATTTTTAGGATGTACCTTCAACACAACAATTGTCATCAGAAAAATGAGAATTGCAGTGGGGTGGGATTATTAATATCCAGTTTTATATCACAGCTTTTATCATCATTCTTCCTAGCCTACATATTTGAAACCTTTCAGTAAGAAACTATTGTAGAAAGAATAAACTCAAGCTCCTTTTTCTGACATTTCCAGGTACCAGCTGAAAGCAACCATTTCAAGTTGACTACATCTTTTCATGTACAGTACAAGCCAAAGGACTTCCCATTCCTTGATTACTCAATTTTTAAAGACTTTTATGTCTTTATTCACTCTATCCCCTCAACCTCTGTCAACATACACTCACTGTTCAAGGTAGTGTTCAAATCACACCTTCATCATGAAGCCTTCTAGATTCTTATCCTGTGACATTTGATTACTTAACATTCATCACAAGCGCATTTATAGATTATAGATTATAAATGTGCTTTCTTGGAATTTAAAAATATGTAAAATATAAAATGAAGGCTTTTAATAATCTCCTATAATTAGCAAATTACACATTACTTCTAATAGGCAAAAACTGGTAGACCAGTTCTTACTCCTATTTTTTAGAGCCATTAAACATTTGGCACATTAAATCAATGGCAATATAAGAAAAGCTTTCTCTTTTAGAGCCTGAAACTCCCATGTGATTTCATAATTAAAGTATCAGAGGAACAATGAATCAAAAAACTCAAATAATTTCAGGAAAGAGTAAAATAACACACAGCTGATATTATATATACGAGTCAAGTCTCTACTTCACGAGAAAGAGGTAACCCACTCCAGACCAAACTATGTGTAAAGTAAGTTTGTGATATTTTTTGGTTTGTAAGTCATTTTGATACAGCTTGCTTTAAGCAAACATTTTAATACTTGCTTCCATTAGAAATGTTCCTTCTAGATTTTATAGCTACATATTTTTCTTTCTGCAAATGTTCACCATTTTTTGTGAGGAACTTTATATACCAACTACTAAGCTATAGGAATTTTTTTTGACATCAATATAAGTATTTTCTAATGCAACTATTTGCCATTATTATTATCATTTTCATTATTAAACTAGTGCTTAAAAAGTTGTCATGCCACAGCAGCTGAATCCTGAGCAAGGATAGCAATTCATACCCAATACCTAATATTCCAAGGACATGGTAGGTATTGAAATTGAACTCAGCCATGCATCTGCTCTTTCGTCTTCTCTTTTATCCCATCTTCTCCTTCATTACTACTTTGCTTATTTAACTATTGATTACAGTCCGACTCATTTTGTTGCATTTTCAGTGCTCAAAGTGGCTCAGATTGCAAACTGGAAATAAAGAATGAGCTATCATAAGAGAAGGATTTGCCACCAGGCTCAGTGGCTCATGCCTGCAATCCTGGCACTCTGGGAGGCTAAGGACAGTAGATTGCTTGAGTTCAGGAGTTTGAGACCAGCCTGAGCAAAAGCAAGCCCCTGCCTCTACTAAAAATAGAAAAATTATCTGGGCATCATGGCAGGCACCTGTAATTCTAACTGCTTGGGAAGCTGAGGCAGGGGAATTGCTTGAACCCATGAGTTTGAGCTTGCTGTGAGCTATGACACTAAAACACTCTAGCCTGGGGCAACAGAATGAATCTCTGTCACAAAAAAAAAAAAAATGGAAGGAAGGAAGGAAAGAAGGAAAAGATTGCACATAATTGAATAAAGTTATTTTTCATTTCAAAAAAACAAATCCACCCTGTTTAGGGGTATCACTACAACTCCAAAACTTTCCTCTCAGTCACACATCTTCTAAAGCACTTCAGGAAAAAAGAAAAAAAACACTGACTAGGATTTGATTTTGTTTGTTGGAATTATTTCTACTAAGTGTGAATGGTGACTTTGAACAGAATGCTATGGAAAAGGGCATAGGGACTCTCAGTCTTTGCCTTGAGTTCAAATATACACCATTCAATATAATCACGCATGAGCTTTGGTAACAATGATCAAAGATATCCATTTATCTATTTGGAAGAAACTGAGAACCAAATTAGAAGTACAGGCAGTTAAAATCACATAGACATAGATGTAGGTCTTGAGGCCTCTTGACCCAGGGGATGCATTAACGCTGTTACCATTTTATCAAAGAATGATAGCCAACAGTTTTCATATATATATATATAAAGTTTTGTGTTTTCTAAATTGTAATACTTCTCTGCTTTGCCATAAAATCCTCACAAAATTTTAGTCTCTTATCCTACACACTGAATATTTTCCAAAAAAATAGCAGAAATTGATAAAAGCAATTTTTGGATTTATGGATGAAGCCAGTTTTGGAGAAGTCTGGCTGGAGCATTTGCATGAAGAAGCCGAAGAAGTGGTTGGACAGAAATTGACTTTATCTTGTAGGGGCCAAGGGACAACTTCCCCATCACCCTCTGAAGGTACACTGAAAATCAACTGACAAAAAGCAGATTAAAGCAGATTAATATGAGAAAAGGTATGTAAATTAATTTTAATATGCATGGCACAGGGGAATCATAGGAGAATGATTGCCCAATAACCCAATGAAATACAGATAGTTGTGTACCCTTCTTAGTGGAAAGGGAAATGGGAAAGTGTGAATGATTTTTAAGGGTGTAGTAAATGATTTTTAGGGGAATTCAATGCACTTGAAGAATATATGAAGGCCTGAGACAAAGTCTACTGGGCAAAGGAGAAGAAAATGGTTTATGACAAAAGTCTATTCAGGTCTGTTGACAGAATTCAGTCTTTCTTCCTGCAATATGAGTTCAGTTAATGAAATCTCGGGAGAGGGACCAGAGGTAATTGTTTTCCTTTGGTGGGTCTGGACCATAGCCAGATAAGACTCTACCCTATGCTTTGGATGAAGCCAGGATTACCTGGATTATATACAGGACTACAAGACATGAGCGGCAAGGTGGTGTCAGAGAGACCTTATGGCCTGTTCTTCAGTTCAGCATGTCATTAGGCCAAATTTGGGGGTACCATTTTCTGTGCCCCAACATGCTTAATCTCATTAGTCAAGTCACTCAGAATTATCAAATCAGTTTATATAGTGAAACTTTCAACTCAACATAATATGCTAAAAAGAAAATCTGAAGCCTAAAGCAGAGAAAAATGTTCCTTCGTCCCAGGAACACAAAGACTATATGTAAGTGACAACCTCAGACTTTTCTAGGAAGAAATAGGAGAAAGAATATCAGTTTCTCTCATCTTTAAGAGATGTCTCTGAGAATGAAAATAATAGCTAGCAGCCAGTCAATTGGCTGCCTCTTCCTCACTTGGTTCCTGAGATGACTGGCCAGCGGACTACAGTGGAAACTGATTGGGGGACGTGGCAAACCAACCAACATAACTCTTTGTGTAGGGAATTAATAGTATGAAAACATAGCAATTAACCTTAAGCCTCTAGTAATGAACCATAAATAGACCAGACTATTCAATTTGTTCAGATTTCAGGGAAAATAAGCTACGGACTTCTGTGTACTTAGTAGACCCATGGGTCTAGTCTCAAAACACTTTTGCTTTCGGAAAAAAAAATATTGTTTGGCTAGTACCTCTAAAAAAGTGTTTGACCAAAGTGTTTTGAGTCAATGGCTCCCTGTATACAACTTCACTAAGCGAGTATTACACAGGAGTTGAATAGGTAGCAATTTGCATGAGATTTCAGCTGACTGAACTGTATTGGGTAGTTTCAGGGTAGTGTTTAGAATGTGTTCATCTTGAAAACGTTTACCTTAAAACAAGAATTGCTTTCCTGTTTTGTTTATTTTTAAATATGCTTTTCATCTTGTAGGATGCCATCACAGTCAATGTTTGTTTACCTAATCGGTTTCATAAAGCAAGTATTGTCCAGATGTCGCTTTAATGTTCTAAATACTCCACGATGTACTGTACATAAAAGAAAGGCTTCTTTTGTACTGCAAATGTTACATCTTTATTTCTGTGTAATATTGATGTTAAGTATTTTAAAAATAATGTACATTATCAAAGGCATTACTGCTACAATACATTCTTGAGTTATCTTACATTATTAAAAACTTAAATGCACAGATGAATATATCCAATGCTTGTGATTTTCTCCAAGTAGTGTGTAAACCTGAAAATGTCATTGCAAAAGAAGAGCCTCTCGATATTAATGGACTCCTCTTTTGTCTAGGGAAGTATTATCTGATGTCAGCCAAATGTAGATCTTGTATTTTCCTCAAGTTTCTGGTATTTTCACTTAAATTGTTCTTCATTTCCACTTGCCAACTCCTGTGGCTATGTCTTTTTCAAAGTTATTATGTCTCTATACCTTTCTTTCCCCATCTACTAGCACCATGGCCTGAAATATTTTTCCTCTCCTACTTAAACATGTTTAGTTTCTCTTGATAATGTTATCAAGCCCACAAGTCTTATCTGTCCCAATCCATCCTACAAGTCTCCCTCTTACAAACATTTAACTCCCCACTTATACACTGCTGGTGGGAATGTACATTAGTATGACCTATATGGAAAGCAGAACATGGAGTTCTCCAAGAACTAAAAGTAGATCTGCCATTTCATCCAGCAATCTCACTACTGGTTTTCTCCACAAAGGAAAAGATGTTATATCTGAAGCACACCTGCAATTGTAAGCTTATCAAATAGCACAATTCATAATTGCAAAGATATGGAATCAACCTCAGTGCTTATCAACCAAGGAGTGGATAAAGAAAATATGGTATGTACCTATTGAGTACAATGTACACTATTCAGGTGACAGATACACTAAAAGCCCAAACTTCACCACTATACCATTTACAAATGTAACAAAACCAATTGTACCCCTGAATCTACTGAAGTTTTAAAAATAATAAATAAGCACAGAGAAAGTTTCCAAAATCAAACAACCATTCATGATCATCCCCTCCCCCCCAGCAAACTATTAATAGAAATAAACTTTTGAGATCTACTAGACGGCATCTGCAAAAAACCGGTGGCTAACATCATACTTAATGGTAAAACATGTGGGGCTTTACCTGGAAATTTGGGAACAAAACAAGAATTTCCACTTTAACCACTCTATTCAGCATTGTACTGGAGGTATTAGCCAGGAAAATTATATAATAGAAATTTATAAATTGTTCCAGATTGTAAAAAAAAAAAAAAAAATCAATTCCCCTCTAAAAGAAACAAACAAAAAAATCTTTCAGTTCCCCTTTTCACCAAACAGAATATAGCTCTGTAAATAATTGCTTATTTATAATATGATGTAGGTAAAATGCAGAATAAACTATGGTATCTCAAAACATTTTACTTTGCTACTTCTTGTACCTCTATTATTCTTCCCTACACAGAAGACTTTCTATTATCTCACTTGATTTTCTTTACCCAGTGTAGGCTTTGCAGGCAACTTCAGCGTCCCATGATCTCTCATGTCTCCAATCTCACAGTGCTTTGTCCCTCCTGGCTGCTATGTTAGTCAGCTGTGTTTTTGCCCTGCGAAATTCTTTGTAATGTGTCCTGTATTTGTGGGGATGTTTTTATACTGCACTATTCTAAGGTTCTGTAAAGGTTTTAGCACTGTACTTCAACAAGAGTACTATACTTTAATTGGAAGAGAACAAAGTTGGAAAAACAACAATGTATATTATTACTCAGCTCTTGAATTCACATTTAGGAGCTAAAGAGAAAAGGAACTATGTTTTCACTTTAAGGTGCATCCAAAGTATCTTGTATATAACAGGGGCTCAACAAACATGTGAACATCACTTAAGCCTTTACCTTAAATGAGTAATTGAAAACAGGAAAATTCTAAAGGAAAACATGAGTACTTAATTATAAGAAGTAGTTATTCATTTCATTTAAGAGAAATCTTGAAACAGTTCAATAGTTAAGTCCTTGACTTGCTAAATAAGAATATTTAGTTACTTCAGCAGAAATGTCATGTCATCCTTATTTCTACCCAATGAACCAGTGAACCCAATGAAAGAACCGTGTTTAATTTGGAATCCAAGCTGGATTTTCTCCCCTAAAGTGGGCCAATTTAACCTCTCGTAAACACATCACATACAAAGATCAGAAAATAGAAGAACATGTTTGTGTTATAAGAAATATATATTCTGTATTTATCCATGGTAAAAATCCTTGGCCTTTCCCAAGTGATAAGGAATGTCTACATTACACTAATGGAGTAACTCGTGGTGGGGTCCCTAAGTAGCCCCCTGAGGACTGGTCACCAGAAGGACCAACCACATGATTGGAGGGTTGACTCTTTGGGCCAGTCTGGGAAGGGGAGAATGGCTTGAGCTTGAGTTCAGTCACATGTGTGATGATTTAATTACTCAATCATGCCTACATAGGAAAGTGCCAATAAAAACTCTGAACACTGTGACTCAGTGGAGAGTCCTGGTTGGCGACACTAATGGTTGACACTCTGGATTCCAGGAGAAGAGAGCAGAGAAGATCTGTGTACTTCCCTCCTTCTGCCCCCGACATTGCTGTATGCCTTTATTCATTTGGTTTGCCTGATCTGTCCCTGAAACTATAGTCTTATAAATCCTTCATTTAAAAAACAAATAAAGTATCATCAGTTAGTTCTGTGAGTAGTTCTAGTAAATTATCAAACCTGAGGTGGTTGAGGGAAGCCCTAGATTTTTAGACAGGCCAAAGTGAGTGTGGCTTAGAGTCACACTCTAGACCTGTTTGTGTCTAGCATCTGAAGTAGAGGAAAGCTTATGAGAAAATTTGTTCTTAACTTGTGCAATGCTATAGATTGAATGACTAATCCCCTCAAAATTCACATGTTGAAATCTTAACTCCAAGGTGATAATATTAGGAGGTAGAGCTTTTGGGATGGCAGAGCTCTCACTATTGGGATTGGTGCCCTTGAAAAATTAGAACCCCCTAGACCTAGTTCACCCTTTCTGCCACTTGAGGACACAGCAAAAAAGATACCATCTATGAACCAGACATTTGGCCCTCCCCAGACACCAAATTTGTCAGTGCCTTGGACTTTCCACCTCCAGAACTGTGAGCAATAAATTTCTGTTATTTATAAGCCCCCAGTTTATGATACTTTGTTATAGCAGTCCAAATAGACATGAGATCAGCTCTAACTCTGGGTAGTTAGTATCAAAGCTGAACTGCACTGAAGGACATAATTAGTGTCAGGATGCCCTTCGTCAGTGAAGGTACTTGTTCAGAAGACATGACGTACTGAAATGAGAGACGATGATACATGAAGCCTGGCAAAGAAGAAGTGGCAGTTTCAGAATAATGAGCAATGAACAGCAGAAATTTTCCCAAGGGTAATGGAAAAATGAACCGTCTCATTAAGAAAACTGACAGCAACTCTTGTAAATTTAGTGAGAGGCAGAGGCACACCAAGAAGTACAGCCCCACTCAGTCATCTCAACCCAGAGCAGCATGAGGCTGGACAGGGGTGGACTTAGCAAGGACAAGGGGAGAAGTGGGACGGGAAGAGCAAATTGCTTCTGGATGAGAACAAAGATATTTCTCTTAGCCACATATGTTAAGGAAGTTTCTCTGATTCTAAAATAAAGACAGAATCAGAAAATAATATCAAAACCATTCCCTGTGTATCATTATGCTGTTTTCTTTCTTTTTTTTTTTTCTTGAGACAGAGCCTCAAGCTGTCACCCTGGGTAGAGTGCTATGGCATCACAGCTCACAGCAACCTCCAATTTCTGGGCTCAAGCGAGTCTCTTGCCTCTACCTCCAAAATAGCTGGGACTACAGGTGCCCACCATAATGCCCGGCCATTTTTTGGTTGCAGCCGTCATTGTTGTTTGGTGACCCGGGCTGGATTCGAACCTGCAGCTCAGGTGTACATGGCTGGTGCCTTAGCCCATTGAGCCACAGGCACCGAGCCCATTATGCTGTTTTCAACACCACAATAAAATGTGATTTCCGTTCCATTGCATTTGTGCAGCCACTTTAACCTAACACTTTTATTGCCTCCCTAAAATGAGGAACTACAAGACCTCCCTAAGTATTGTTGTAAACAGCTGAACTGTCATGACAGTCAACAAAATTCATTTTACTACAGAGACGTTTGCACCAGCATGTTTACTGCGGCTCCATTCATGACTGCCAAGTCATGGAAGCAACCCAAATGCCCTCAACCCATGAATGGATCAATAAATTATGTTATATGTATACCATGGTATACTATTCAGCCATAAAAAAGATGGAGACTTTGCATCTTTTGCATTTACCTGGATGGAATTGAAACACATTCTTCTTAGTATAGTATTGCAAGAATAATAGAAGAATAAGTATCCAACATGCCCAACACTAATATGAAACCAATATATAAATAATCACATGTTCATATGCACACTAAAACACATAGTCTAACATGGGGGCAAGGGGAGGTGGAAGGGGAGAGGGGGGAGGTTGAGAATGATTGGCAGGAGGAGAGAGGGCATTTGGTGGGATCTCAGCTAATGTTTTAGGTTGTATAACATGCCCCCTGGGTGAGGGGCTCTTTTACAACTGGAACTTTACCCTAGAAGTGAGAACAATGTAACCTAAACATTTGTACCCTAATATTAATTTGAAATAAAAAAAAGTTCTAGTTTCCAGAGGGGACAGGAGTAAACGTGCATTAATTCTCACAACATTTCACCTTAACCAGCCTTCTTTGTGTCTGAATAGCCTACATGTTCTGCTTATCTGTAATTATAGTTCACAAACTGAACAGTCATTTTCAAAGAAAACAACAAATAAATAAGTAAATAAATCTAAACCCTAGGACTGATTCCAAGCAAAAGAGAAATTGTTTTACTTCCAGAAGTCTGGAAGGAAATATATTGAGACTAGCAACTATTGATTTAGATAGCAAATCTCTCTGCTGAAAATATGCAGGAAGTGGGAGTGATGTGAATGAGTGTGTAAAGGGCATCACATCCCATATTTGATGAATGAATGTGCTTGGTTGGCCATTATCAAACCATCACGAGAACCATAAAGCTTACCTTCTCCCTTCCTGACAATCTGCTAATCCTTAGAAAATGTGAAACTTTTTTTTCCAGCTCATGTTCAATGTCTTTAATATTTTCTGCTTTAGAAAAAAACTTACCAAATACACCATTTCTGCCTTTAAAACATATTCTAAGTTTTTGCCTTTTTAGTATTGTAGGTTTTCTGGTTTTCTGTTAAAAATTTCAAGAGGGTCACAATTCTGTGGTTTTCTAAAAAATAATAGTAATCTCAAGAGGCAACCTAATAATATTTTTTCAACACATGCTTATAAGAATGTTCATTGGATTCACTTAACTTTAGCAATAAAGCAAATGTATGCCATGCTTTCCTAAATGAGTATGGAAAGACTTAATAGTCACAAAATCTAACATAAAAATCCAAAAAGTATGAAAATTATTGAAACATGAAAATAACCACAAATTCACAAAACCTGACTTGTGAATGTATAATACTTTACAATATGTGGTAGTTTATTTCATGTGTCAATTTGGCTGACCCATAATAAAATGATTTTTAGTCAAACATTATTATGGAACATGGAAGCTTCTGTGAGGATGTTATATGATTAACTTCTTCTTTTTTTTTTTTTAATGGAATCTCACTTTATCATCCCGCATTTGAGTGCTCTAGTGTCATGGCTCACAGCAATCTCAAACTCTTGAGCTCAAGCAACCCTCCTGCCTCAGCCTCCGGAGTAGTTGGAACTACAGGCACCCACCTCAACCTCTGCTAATTTTTTTCTATTTTTGGTAGAGACCAGGTCTTGCTCCTGCTCAAGTTGGTCTTGAACGCCTGAGCTCAAGCAATCTGCTTATCTAGGCCTCAAAGAGAGTTAAGATTATAGCTGTGAGTCACCAAGAAAGCCAAAATTAACATTTAAATTGGTGGACCTTGAGTAAAGCAGAGGACTCTATGGCACAGGTAGGCCTCATTCAGTCATTTGAGGGCGAGAATAAAACAAAAAACTGGCCTCTCCCAAGCCTCCCGAGCACTCTTTGTGTCTCTACCTGGTCTCCCCTGCATACTTTGGTACTTAGCAGTCTCCATAATAACTTGAGCTAATTACAAACATACACAAATGCACACATCTTACTGGTTCTCTTTCTCTGGAGAAACCTAACTAACACATAATAGAAATAATAAACATGACTCAGTGCCTGTAGTTCAAGCAGCTAAGACGCCAGCCACATACACCTGAGCTGACGGGTTCGAATCCAGCCCAGGCCTGCCAAACAACAATGACAACTACAACCAAAAAATAGCCGGGGGTTGTGGCAGGTGCCTATAGTCCCAGCTACTTGGGAGGCTGAAGGAAGAGAATTGCTTAAGCCCAGGAGTTTAGAGGTTGCTGTGAGCTGTGATGCCATGACATTCTACCCAGAGCGACAGCTTGAAGCTCTGTCTCAAAAAAAAAGACAGAAAGAAAGAATAAATATATGTCAAATACATCACATAAATACATTATAATAAAAATCTCCTAGTCACAAATGTTTATACAAACAAAATTTCCACTTGTGTTGTTCATCATAAACTAAAAAATATATATTAAAAAAAAGGTTTGATAATAGACAGCTTATTTTTAATACACACTGACATGGCTATCTTTCCTTTTCTTCTTAGTTTCTTTCCTCTGGTAAGAACACTTTGATTTTTCTTCGGGTGCTTAATTGCCTATTTGATACATTTATTACCTGTCATGGGACAGGCCAGAGTTAGGCGTGTCTGTAGAAAGCCCCTGTGTACACTTAGTGGAAAAATTATCAATTGCAATGTGGCTACAGATGAAGGGAAATTCTATAGCGTTGGCAAAGATACCAAAAAAAAGAGATGGCCTAAGTGTAAAGCAACAAGCATTTCAGAATCTGGGAGCACAGATTAGGCCAGTGGTAAAGGTTTGCTGAGGAAGTTTTCTCCGGCCTTTTAGTAGCAGTAGATTCTGAGTTTTGTGGTAACCCTTCCCAGAGATGGAGCAATAAAATGCTAGTAAATCTCTTTGTCCAGAGGTTCTGTTACCTGGCAGGATGCTCTTTGCACGTAAGCTCCCATCGTTGTCTTTAGTTGATCAGGATAAAAGCTGGTGGGCTCGTGCAGCTACACCCCCATAACCACTGCAACATTCAGGGATGGTTATGTGACTCAGGGAAGGACAATAAAGCCACAATTCCAGGAACACTTTCTGCAAAGAAAATCTTCCTTTTGGAATTACAGTACTGTGAGAATGTATTTGGGCAACCAGCTATCCTTTCTCTAACTTGTGAAAGATCCTTCCTGAGAGCAAAATCCAGGCAGAAGATAAAAGCAAAGCCAAACCAGAAAGACAGAGACCCTCGAGGATGTTGAGATTATACGTCTCAATCAGCCACACCTATAGTCATATCCACTGCCTGGCAATTTGGTCTTGAACCCATAAATTTATGTTTAGCTCAAGACTGAATTGAGTTTCTGTCACTTGCAAACCAAAAAAAGCCCTAATGTGCTTTTATAACTTTGCCAAGGGTTATATATAGAAGGAATAACAAATAAATGGGAAACAGAAGCAGAATATATTAATTGTATATGAACTATTTTATACTTGCAGCAAACATGCTTTATGCACAACGGCAGATAAATGGAAACTTCAGTGTAATTGCTCATGAATGTGGAAGGTGACTGAAACAAACACTACTCCTGGTACACTGGCCTCTTTTTCCATCTACACTTTCCATTAGTCCTTCCCATAACTTACCTAACTGGTGGGGGGTGGGGAGTCAAGGAACATGCTGGGCACAGGATGCAGAAGACATGGGAAGAGTGAGCTGGGACCACACCTTCTCAGCCCCCAAAACAGGTACCACTATTTTCGCACTCATCATTTTGGGTGTGTTTGTTTATGTAAGTTTATTATCAAATTTAGGGACTGTGTTTAAGAATAGAAAACTCGGCTTGGCGCCTGTGGCTCAACAGGCTAAGGCGCCAGCCACATACACCTGAGCTGGCGGGTTCGAATCCAGCCCATGCCCGCCAAACAACAATGACGGCTGCAACCAAAAAATAGCCGGGCATTGTGGTGGGCACCTGTAGTCCCAGATACTTGAGAGGCGGAGGCAAGAGACTCGCTTGAGCCCAGGAATTAGACGTTGCTGTGAGCTGTGATGCCACGGCACTCTATCCAGGGTGACAGCTTGAGGCTCTGTCTCAAAAAATAAAAATTAAAAAAAACAAAAAAAAGAATAGAAAACTCCCTCTTTCTCTTCATATTCTCCTCCTATCCACATTTGAGCATCTTTTTTTTTTATCTTTTCACTCTACAAATTAAGTCTTCTAAAAGAAGAGAGTCTTGGGCATATCTTCCATAGGCTACAAAGCTTGCACACTGTGGGATTATATTACATCAATGAGGACAAACTCTAGCAAAGAGTTCTATCAGGAAAAAGGAAAAGGCCAGGCAGAGTCTCCACTGTTCACTGCATACGTCATGTGTCCATACATTTCTAGACATAGAAAAGCTTCCAAGAACCCATAAGGAAGCTACGTAAGTGGACACTATATATTTTTGTAAACAGGTAATTAACTATATTCCTGTTACCACAAATATGCCACCATGATATTTTATAGTTTCTGGCTGGGGCTGGGTTTGAACCCATCACCTCCAGCATATGGGGCCAGCACCCTACTCCTTTGAGCCATAGGCACTGCCCCCATGATATTTTAAATACCATGTTAGCTGAGACTCCATAATCAGTGACAGTATTAAAGTACATGAAAGAGAGAAGGGCTGCCCCTGTCAGCTGAGAGCCCAGTAAAACCAACTAAGTAAAGTTCCAGCAATAAAAATTGAGATAAGTGGTGAAAGAGAGAATGAATAAATTACAGTGTATGGAATCTAGAAACTTGAATGTATTTGAGGAAGTTGTAAAGCTTTTTTTTTTTGAGGAGTTGGTTTATACTGAAAATACTGTCTACCATATGCTTGCCTTTAGGCAGGGAAAGGACCAGATACATATTTTAAAGCCATTTCTAGCTCTTAACATCCAAGTCATTCTGAAAATGAAGAAAAAGAGCTGCTGTTGACTGAAGCAGTGTGCTTTTTCTCTGACTCATGCACATTTTTGGCTCTAAGAAGAGAACAGATGTGGGTCATGAGGGTGCATCCCCAAGTTTTTGGCTGATCTAAGGAAGCTAATCTTCTATACTCTACACTTGCAGTTGTGTGGCAATAGCTAACATTTAACCCTTCAAAATGATAGGCGAGGCACCTGTGGCTCAGCGGGCTAAGGTGCCATCCACTTACACCTGAGCTGGTGGGTTCGAATCCAGCCCAGGCCCGCCAAACAACAATGATGGCTGCAACCAAAAAATGGCCGGGCGTTGTGGCAGGTGCCTGTAGTCCCAGCTACTTGGGAGGCGGAGGCAGGAGACTCGCTTGAGC
>CAUYRH010149933.1:0-15131 GCA_963574655.1 Perodicticus potto | reverse complement strand
TCAAGCTGTCACCCTGGATAGAGTGCTGTGGCATCACAGCTCACAGCAACCTCCAATTCCTGGGCTTAAGCGAGTCTCCTGCCTCTGCCTCCCAAGTAGCTGGGACTACAGGCGCCCGCCACAATGCCCGGCCATTTTTTGTTTGCAGCTGTCATTGTTGTTTGGCGGGCCCAGGCTGGATTGGAACCCGCCAGCTCAGGTGTACGTGGCTGGCGCCTTAGCCCGTTGAGCCACAGGCGCCGAGCCGAGATTGTATATTTCTTTACTATACTATCATTTATGGAGAGGAAAAGAACTTGCTACTAAATATCTGTTTTCCTTCCTTTTAGGAAGTGGTAAAAATGTGAAGGGGGCTTGGTGCCTGTAGCTCAGTGAGTAGGGCACCGGCCATATACACTGAAGCTGGCAGGTTCGAGCCTGGGCCTGCTAAACAACAATGATAACTGCAACCAAAAATAGCCAGGTGTTGTGGCAGGTGCCTGTAGTCCCAGCTACTTGGGAGGCTGAGGCAAGAGAATCGCTTAAGCCTAAAAGTTTGAGGTTGCTGTGAGCTGTGATGCAATAGCACTCTACCGAGGGCAACATAGTGACACTCTGTCTCAAAAAAAATGTAAAAGGCAAAACATATCTATGATTTTATAAGTTAGGATAGTGGTTAACAACTCTTTTGAGTGGTAGTGATGGGAAGAGGAGTAATGGGATGCTGGATATGTTTCTTCATTGGTATGCTAGTTATGTAGATGTGTTCACTTGGTTGAGTGTTCATCAATCTATAAACGTAGAATATATAGTGCGTATGTTATGCTTAATAAAAACTTAAGTTAAAAAATATATTAACATTGTTCAGCTATTCACATTTTGTACTAGTATTGCTCTTCATTTGTCACATTAACGCCTTTCTAATGAGGATATTCCATTTTGAGTCATGAAACTTATTACAGTATCTTTTTTCTTGCATATATGTTACATTGATGTAGAGGCTTTAAATTCACATTCCTATGTTCGACAATTTAAGAGGTCAAATGATTTAGATATACTTAGATTAGCTGTAGAAAGTTTGAGTTTGTGTTCTTTGCTGCTTGTTTAGTTGAATTATCTTCAGCAACTAACAGTCTTGGCTCTAGTCTTTTTGTGTCTAAGACTGTAATACAATAGTGTGTCTGTTGTCTATTAGGAGAATTCAGATTCTCATTAGAGAATAAATAGGGTAGTATGAAGGAAAGAACCTTAGGAAAGAAAAGCTGTATTCACATTAATTCATTATTATAGTAATCCATCTCATGTAGTGACTATCAAATAGCACAGAAAATATTTAATAATTGCCACTTAAAATGTCATACCAGGAGAAAAACAGGTCATACCAGGAGAAAAATTAGTCTTTAAATTGTAATCCTTTTATCTATTTTTATTGTAATAGATTGTGAAGAAATTGTTTGATTTAACCAAATTATGTTGATGAAGATAGCAAGATATACAGTAAGATCAGTTTTTGGTTAATAGAAGTTTTCAAGTAGGCTTATACCCTGTGGTATTTACTGTGCGGTAGAACCTCCGTAATTTGACCACACAAGGGACTGTAACAAACTGGTTAACATATGAAGGTGGTCAACTTAAGGAAGTGGTTTGATGTAAGGAGGTGGTCAGCTATGAAGTTTCTATTATATTCCTAAAAATTGGTTACATGAGTAAAGCTATCAGAGAAAAATATTTAATAAGAACAAATGATTCATTACAGCCATTTTGTATCCTGATGAGGAGAAGGCAGTTGTGCCCTATTACAAGGGATGTTTTCAGTGGAATTTAAGAATTCTTATATAATAAAGCACATTAAAAATCTTTTTAATATCTAATTATGTTTTCCAGGCCTTCCTTAAAGTTTCCCATGTCTCAATGGACTCCTGACTATAACAAGCTCTGTACCTTAAAAGTGGATATGAAGAGTGAGATTCCTTCTGATGCACCAAAGACACAGGAGAGTCTGAAAGGGATCCTTTTGCATCCAGAGCCCCTTGTGGCGGCCAAAAGTTTTCCTGCAGAAGTTGAGATGATAAATAGTAAAGTGGGGAATGAATTCTCTCACTTGTGTGATGATACTCCAAAACAAGAGAAGGACATGAATGGCAACCAACAAAAACAAGAAAAAAGTGTCGTTGTGAGGAAAAAACGCAAAAGCCAGCAGGCTGGCCCTTCCTATGTGCAGAATTGTGTTAAAGAGAACCAGGGAATATTAGGATTAAGGCAACATCTAGAAACACCAAGTGATGAAGATAATGATTCCTCTTTTAGTGATTGTCTTTCTTCTCCTTCATCTAGTTTGCATTTTGGGGATTCTGATACTGTGACGTCTGATGAGGATAAAGAAGTCTCTGTAAGACATTCTCAGACCCTTTTGAGTGCTAAAAGTAGAAGTCACAGTGCACGGTCCCAAAAGTGGCCTCGGACAGAGACAGAATCTGTATCAGGATTGTTAATGAAAAGACCATGTTTTCATAGCAGTTCATTAAGGAGACTTGCATGCAGAAAGAGATTTGTGAAAAATAATTCCTCACAGAGGACACAGAAACAAAAAGAGAGGATATTAATGCAGAGGAAAAAACGAGAAGTGTTAGCTCGAAGAAAATATGCATTGCTTCCCAGTTCTAGTAGTTCTAGTGAGAATGACCTCAGCAGTGAATCTTCTTCCAGCTCATCAACTGAAGGAGAAGAAGATTTGTTTGTTTCTGCCAGTGAAAATCACCAAAACAATCCAGCCGTTCCCTCAGGTAAGGATGTTTCTTAAGTTGGGTAAAACATGCAACCTATATAGCATTATACTTGTTCTTGTTTTCTTGTTTCTATGTTTTAGTGATTTCATTTTATTTAGAAGAAGTGTCAGACTATTAACTTTTTTATTTTTAAGCCATATGAAGAAATTATCAACTGTAATATTAAACCATGACTGCAATTCTAAGAGAAAAATTTAAAAATTTTCTAGTGACAAAAGTAAAGTCAGAGTGGGGTTTTTTTGAGAATAACCACTTATGTTCATATTTTATTTATGTGAGTTGATTATAGTACACCATATTTTTTGTATAGTGCTTCTTTAGTGTGTTTAACTTTTATGAATGCTTTTCCAGATATCTATGTGATGAGTTTTTTCACATTTATCCATAGAACAATTCTAGTCAGTAAAAAGACTACTTAAATATTTTTTCTTTAAGTACTTTATTCTTGTTCATTTTATCTTGTCATATGCTTTATAGCTGTAAGATAATTTCAAGTATTTGAATGATAACTTTTATTCTAAATACTAGGACCCATAAACTTTTACTCCTGATGGTGCTCAGTAAAACATATTTTATCAATTAAAGTGGAATAAATTTATGTGTTGACATTTCTAAAATGTAAGTATGTTCATGTGTGTAAACCA
The DNA here is from genome assembly GCA_963574655.1 of Perodicticus potto. Taxonomy (NCBI): domain Eukaryota; kingdom Metazoa; phylum Chordata; class Mammalia; order Primates; family Lorisidae; genus Perodicticus; species Perodicticus potto. Next base: position 11,722 of record CAUYRH010149933.1, on the reverse strand, counting down.
CCCTAAGAGAATGCATCATTTTTATAGTTGTAATGTAAAGTTACATCAAGTTGTTGATGTGAGCAGTGAAAAATTTAAGTCTGAACTGAAGGAAAAGGTAATTTCTTGGCAAATAAGGGAATGGGGCAGAGGAAGGGAGCTTTTCATTTTTTTTTTTTTCTAATGACTTAAAAGTTTTTATTTTTTTTATAATTTATCCATGTAGCAAAATGAGATAGCTTTTAAAAGAACTAGGATCATGGTTTCTAAGATTGACTCAGGCTTTCCCGGTTTTTGCCTGGTGTCTTATTTGTCAAGGTTGGAGTCTGCTACTCTGTTGTTGAGATGTGCCATTTTTCTTTTTTCTTCCTCTTCTATATGGATCCCTCCCTTTTTGAAGACTCTCAGACCTTTTCTCTTATTATTGTGCTATTCTTACCAGAACCCTAAATACTAAACTTGTTCTTAATTTTAGCCATAGTCATGTTCAGTTCATTTTTCTTTAACCTCCCCAAATACTTGTTTTAAGAAGAGTTCATCGGGCCAGGTGAGGTGGCTTGTGCCTGTAATCCTAACAACTCTGGGAAGCCAAGGTAGGAGGATCCCTTGAACTCAGGAGTTTGAGAACAGCCTGAGCAAGAGCAAGACCCCATCTCTACTAAAAATAGAAAAAGTTAGCCAGACATTGTGGTGGGTGCCTGTAGTCCCAGCTACTCAGGAGACTGAGGTGGGAGGATCTGCTTGATTGAACCCAGGAGTTTGAGGTTGCTGTGAGTTAGGCTGACACCATAGCACTCCAGCCCAGGTGACAGAGAGTGAATCTCTGTCTCAAAAAATAAAAATTAAAAATTAAAAAGAAAAGTTCATTGAGACCACCTACATCTGAGAAGAACGTACAGCACCCATTCCCTTAGGTCTCTTAAGAAAGAAGGAGAGAGAGGGAGTTGTTTTGCTTTGTCACATTTTTCACAAGTGATGAGAATGATACTAGTTGAGAAGATACTAGTTGAGAAGGAGCAGGAAGACTCAATTTCTGCTTGAAATTAGTGAGGCAGGATGGTTGGTGATGTGGAGCAGAAGTTTTAAGGAGCTGATATTTGTTGGGGAATGAGAATATAGTGAATGCAAGTCATATCAATGTCTGTTTCTTGGAAGGAAGGAGTTGATATTCTCAAGAATTCAAGATAGTACAAATTTAATTTACTTTTTAATTTTGTTTAATACTCCTGTAATGTGGGGGTTTTTTTGTTTGTTTTTCTTTTTTTCTTTTCTTTTTTTTGAGACAGAGCCTCAAGCTGTCACCCTAGAATAGAGTGCTGTGGCATCACAACTCACAGCAACCTCCAATTCCTGGGCTCAAGCGAGTCTCCTGCCTCCACCTCTCAAGTAGTTGGGACTACAGGCTCCCGCGACAACGGCCCGGCCATTTTTTGGTTGCAGCCGTCATTCTTATTTGGCGGATTTGAACCCGCCAGCTCAGGTGTACATGGCTGGAGCCTTAACCTGTTGAGCCACAGGCGCCCAGTCATTGTTTGTTTTTCTTGACGGAATTACATCATTTCTACCACATTATTTTCAGACTTTACCCTCAAATAATATTCATCTCTGAAAACACAAACCCAAAAAGTTGAAACCAAGTACCTCTGAAAGTGTTCTGGTTTCTATACAAGTGTTTTTTGTTAAACTAGTTTTCTTAAAATAATGATTTAATGATAGCATTCACATGGTATGGAATTTTAACAGTATCAGGAAAGTACTAAATAAGAAATGAAAGTTTATCTTCTCTTTCAATGTTGTGGTCTTACTACCCAGAGGTACTCACTATTAGTAATTTATCTCCTTCATAAAATATGAACGCCTGTGCAAGGATAAATAATGTGGGGTTGCTTTTTATCAGTATACATAACTATCTTATTCTTTTTAACAGTTGCATTGTATTTTCTTTATAGAGATAATTTATTTAACCAGTTTTTGTCAGTGGATACTTGCTGCGTTGAACAACCTCATACACAAGTTCTTGTGCACCTATGCAAGCCTTTATTAAGGAATAATTGCTAAAAGAGTATCAGAGGGTATATGCATTTAAAATTGTATTGTCACCTGTTACCAGAATATCCTCCAAGGAGTCTGCATCAAATCCTCTGCCACCTAACAGTTGATGATGTCATGATGATAATAGAAATATCAAGCATTTGTTGAATACTTGCTCTGTGCCCGTAATGTTCTATATATTTTATGTGTATTGTCATTTAATCTTCCCAACAATCTTATGAGGTAGATTTCTATTATTATCCTCACATTGCAGATGAAGCATTTAGAAAATTGTTTAGAATAATTTATATTCAGAATAATTAAATTGAAATATTCATGAAACTTAGCTCTATTGTCAAGAAATCTCAACTCTTTCAAAGAATTGACTTCCTTAGATTTTTAGGAGATGAGTTTTTTCTAAAGATATTTTGAGTGCTGTTGCCATATACAATGACTTGCAAAAAATCTTAACTAGGGCAGCGCCTGTGGCTCAGTGGGCAGGGTGCCAGCCCTATATACTGAGGGTGGTGGGTTCAAACCCGGCTCTGGCCAAACTGCAACAACAACAACAACAAAATAGGGTGGCACCTGTGGCTCAGCGAGTAGGGCGCTGGACCCATATACCAAAGGTGGCGGGTTCAAACCAAAACTGCCAAACCGCAAAACCCAGAAAAGTAGCCGGGCATTGTGGTGGGCGCCTATAGTCCCAGCTACTCGGGAGGCTGAGGCAAGGGAATCGCCTAAGCCCAGGAGCTGAAGGTTGCTGTGAGCTGTGTGTCGCCATGGCACTCTACCGTGGGCTATAAGGTGAAACTATCTCTACAAAAAAAGAAAAAAAAAAGTCTTAGCTAATTTAAATGGTAGAACTAGAACTTGAACCCAGGCTTTCTAACATCCCCAAGTCCAGTGTGTTTTAGAGTGTGTTAGGATAGAGTTGGAATGTTTCTATTTTTAATTAGATTTACCTACTAAATATCAATATGATTTGTATGGATGAACATTTCAGTTACTTTGTAGTAGGTAAAAACTGAATAGAAGTAACTAATAAGTAAGTAGACAATTTCAATGTGCATCAGTATTTATTGGCTATTGGTGTAGTGAACTAATGGAAAAATGTTATATATTTTAAGTATTTTGTGATACCTTAAAACATTCCAAGACACAACAGTTGTGTATTAATTAACTGGTTTAACTAAATCACCTAAGAAAGAGTTATTTTAAGTTAGTATTTTACATTGTGTAATAAATATCATTTCACGTGTTAGAATCCACAGAGTTCTGGGAAATATTTGCCTCCTGGTTCACTATTACTAATTGCCTTTTAAATTTAGTGTGTTTTTCTGTTCTGCATCTAAAACTAAAATGATGTGTCATTTGGTTGTTAGCAAGCTTATTGGACATTGAGTTATTTCCATTTGCCAATGAGGTTGAATGAATGTATAAATTCATTTTGTTTTGTTCCTATTTTTCAAGAACTTCAGAAGTAGAACTCCTACTTATTCATCATCTTGCTTTAGTTATCAACAGTCTGTCATTCTTATTTCATCTCTCCTCATTTATTTGTTCTGGAGAATTTCAAGTCAATTACTATACATCATATTTCACTTATTGGCATTTCAATACATACGGTCTAGTTGGTTTTTTTATATGGTGTGTCGCCCACAAATTGATAATTAGATCTAAAAGCTTGATTAGATTTAAGTACAGTTAAGACAACATTTGATTTTAAGACAACATTTGATTGGTGATGTTTGCTTTCTGCTGCATCACATATAAAGATTGATCAGACTGTTCAGATGGTGTCATCTTGATCCTTCCATTGTAAAGTTCCCCCATCAACATTATGTTTAATGTTTTTTACTAGCTAGATCCATTGCCTAGATCCATTACTTCATTAGGGGTTGTAAAATATTGATTTTCTAATTCTATCATTTTGCTTACATTTATTAGATGAGGTTCTTCTGTAAGGAAGAACTCTTCCTTTTCCTTTTTTTTTTTTTGCAGTTTTTGGCTGGAGCTGGGTTTGGACCCGCCACCTCTGGCATATGGCACTACTCCTTTGAGCCACAGGTGCTGCCCAAGAACTCTTCCTTTTCTTTCAGAAAAGCTAATTGCACTTTCTGACATGCAGGCCCTACAGGAAAAGTAAGATGATTCTTTTTCTTTATTTACCATTTTCTAGAATGAGATGATACTCCAGCAATATCCAATGAGGTTTTTTTGTTTTTGTTTTTGAGAGAGGGTGTCTTGTCTCTCTGTGGGCTCAAACTCCTGGGCTTCAGTGATCTTCCTGCCTCAACCCCTCAAAAGTGCTAGGATAACAGCACAGTGAGCCACTGTGTCCGATTATTAAAAAAAAAAAAAATTCAGAATTGATATCTTTGGGATTTTTTTTTTTTTTTGAGATAGAATCTCACTCTGTCCTCCTGTGTAGAGTGCATTGGCATTATCATAGGTCACTGCAACCCAGCTCCTGGGCTCAAGATATCCTCTTGTCACAACCTCAACCTCCCAAGTACTTTGACTATAGGTGTGTGCCAGAACACCCAGCTAATTTTTCTGTTTTTATTTTTTACTTTAATTTAATTTAATTTTACATTTTATTTTATTTTTTTGAGACAGTCTAACTATATCACCCTCAATAGAGTGTGGGCATCACAGCTCACAGCAACCTCAAACTCTTGGGCTTAAGCGATTCTCTTCCCTCAGTTGCCCAAGTTGCTGGGACTACAGGAGCCCAGCACAATGCCTGGATATTTTTTGTTGCATTTGTTATTGTTGTTTAGCTGGCCAGGTTCTAACCGCCCAGCCTCAGTATATGTGGCTGACGCCGTAACCACTGTGCTATGGGCGCAGAGCCAATTTTTCTGTCTTTTTTTTTTTTTTTTTTTTGAGACAGAGCCTCATCACAGCTCACAGCAACCTCCAATTCCTGGGCTCAAGCAAGTCTCTTGCCTCCGCCTCCCAAGTAGCTGGGACTACAGGCGCCCGGCACAACGCCCAGCCATTTTTTGGTTGCAGCTGTCATTGTTTGGCGGGCCCGGGCTGGATTCGAACCCGCCAGCTCAGGTGTACGTGGCTGGCCTCTTAGCCTGTTGAGCCACAGGCGCTGAGCCGCAATTTTTCTGTTTTTAGTAGAGACTTTGTCTTCTTGTGCTCAGGCTGGTCTAGAACTTCTGAGCTCAAGCAATCTTTCTACCTTGGCCTCCCAGTGTGCCAAAAAAACAAGAGTTTCACTTTGTTGCCCCCAGTAGAATGCCAAGGTGTCTACCTCAGACTCTTGGGCTCAAGGGATTCTCTTGCTTCAGCCTCCCAAGTAGCTGGTATTACAGGCGCCTGCCACAACACCCAGCTATTTTTAGGGACGGGGTCTCACTCTTTCTCAGGCTGGTCTTGAACTCCTGAGCTCAGATGATCTGTTCTCCTTGGCCTCCCAGAGTGCTGGGATCATGGGCATGAGCCATTGTGCCTGACCCTCAAAAACATTTCTGATAGGCCATATATATCAACTTTTGTCCTTATTACTTCTGGCTTTTGAATCAATTAGGTATATCTTTCCTACTCTCAAGTTACAGTGTAATCAACCCATTTTTTTGGTAATGTTTAATTCTTATTTTGTCTTTAGAGTATAGATCCATTTGGAGCTCATGTACAATATGAAGAATGAACCCAGTTTTATTTTTTTCAAGTGGCTATCTAGTTGTCCCAAAAACAATCATTAAGATCCTTCTTTTTCCTGTTGACTTGAGATATGTTACAACTTTGTCATATTCTCTGCCTTTGTTCTGTCTGTTCTTGCACTAAAAGAGCACTGTTTTACTTATAGAATCTTTAATATTTTCCTGGACATTGTTGTTCACTTAATCTTTCAAAGAACTTTATAACCAGTTTGTTTATATGAGGATGCTGGGTGTGGAGCCATAGCTGGTGGTATCCTTATTGGGATTGCATTTGTAGATTAAATTAGGGAGAATTAAAATCTTTGGGATTTTTTTTTTTTTTTTTTTGCAGTTTTTGGCCAGCGCCAGGTTTGAACCCACTACCTCCGGTATATGGGGCCGACGCCCACTTCTTTGAGCCGCAGGCGCCATGCTGTCTTTGAGATTTTGATCTTCTCATTCCAGAATATGGCATGTCTTTTCATTTGCTGAGGTCCACTTTTGTATGTTGCAGGGAGTGTTTTATGTATTTTTTGGGGCGGGAGGCCAAGACAGTTGGATTGCCTGAGCTCAGGAGTTCGAGACCAGCCTGAGTTAGAGCAAGACACCATCTCTAAAAAGTAGCCGGGTGTTGTGGTTGTGATAGGTGCCTGTAGTCCTAGCTACTAGGGAGGCTGAGGCAAGAGGATCACTTGAGTCCAAGAGTTTGAGGTTGCTGTAAGCTAAGAAGCCATGGCATTCTCCCAAAGGGTGACCAAGTTAGGTTCTGTCTCAAAAAAACACACACACACACACACAAAAAAATGTGTGTGTGTGTGTGTGTGTATATATATATATAAAACAGGTATAATTTGCATGCCAAAAAAGTCATTCATTTAAGGGGTACAGTTTTGTGATTTTTTTTATAACTTTAGAGTTCTGCACTTATATTCACAATATAATTTGAAAATATCACTATCCATCTTGCTTGCATTCTACTTTTTTACTGTCAATCCCTGATCCTACCCTTAGTTCCTAAGAACCTGTAATCTCCTTGCTGTGTCTATAGATTTGCCTTTTATTTTATTTTTAAATTAAATTTCATTTTTGAGACTAGGTTTTCCTGTGTTGTCTGGGCTAGAGTGCAGTGGTGTGATCATAGCTCACTGCAACCTCAAACTTCTGACTCAAGCAGTCCTCCTTGCCTCAGCCTCCCAAAGTCCTAAAGCTTACAGTCATGAGCCATAGCTCCCAGCTGGTGTGTTTCTTAAAAGAATATCACTTCTGTCAGTGGTTCTCAACTGTCCTAATTGCTGTGTTGTTACAAATGGAACAAAGGGGTCGCCACCCACAGGTTGAGAACTGCTGACTTAAGTGAAAATAATCTTGGAAAAAATGTATACAGCTAATGTAATACATCTTAAAGGGTTATTATCTTACATAATGTGAATATCTTTTGCAAATTCATATGGAAACTACTAAACATTTGTAAAGAACAAACACCAATTCATAAAAGAGGAAATAAACATATGAAGAAGTGTAGCTTAATACAGTGAGTACAATTTTCATTGTGTGTTTAGCTCCCTGTTTGTAAAAAGCAACCTTTTATTTTGATAGATGATTTTAATTTTTGTGGTAAACTTCATAGTCTTCAAAGTCAAAATAGCTGACAGGCAGATGCCCTTTAAATATTTTTGTTGTTGTTGTTTGTTTGTTTCCAGGAAGTATTGATGAAGATGTTGTGGTGATAGAAGCTTCCTCCACTCCCCAAGTCACTGCCAATGAAGAAATTAATGTTACCTCAACTGACAGTGAAGTCGAGATTGTTACAGTTGGAGAAAGCTATCGGTGAGATTTAATTCCTAGTTGTATATCTGAAAATTGTAAATGTAAATATTTTTTAAACATTTATGCTGTAGATATTTACATCTTTTTTATCCTTTTTTTTTTTTTTTTTTTAGTGTAGTTTGAGTACGTGTATGTCATATTCATGGTTTTCAAAGCAGGCAGCATTAGACTCACCTGAGGAGTTGCCTAGACTCTATCTCAGACCAATTTATCTAAAATTTCTGGAATCTTAGGGGTTTTACTCTTGCTCCAGCTGGTCTTGAACTTCTGGCCTCAAGCAGTCCTCCTGTCTTAGCCTCTCAAGGGTTGGTCTGTCTGTCTGTCTTTTTTTTTTTTGAGACAGTTTCATTACATCTCCCTCGGCAGAGTGCTGTGGTATCACAGCTCACAGCAACCTCTAACTCAGCGCTTCTCAACTTGTGGATCATGACCAATGAAAATACGTCCCGCATATCAGATATTTACATTCTGATTCATAACAGTAGCAAAATTACAGTTATGAAGTAGCAACGAAAATGATTTTATGGTTAGGGGTCACCACAACTTGAGGAACTATATTAAAGTGTCGCAGCATTAGGAAGGTTGAGAACCACTGCTCTAACTCTTGGGCTTAAGCGATTCTCTTGCCACCGCCTTCAGAGCAGCCACAACACCCAGCTACTTTTTTGTTGCAGTTGTTTGCTGGACCAGGCCATGTTCAAACCCGCCACTCTTGGTGTATGTGGCTGGCGCCGTAACCACTGTGCTATAGGTGCTGAGCTGGGTTAGTCTTTCTTTTTTTTTTTGCTGTTTTTTTGCCGGGGCCAGGTTTGAAACTGCCACCTCCAGTATATGGGGCCGGCACCCTACTCCTTTGAGCCATAGGTGCTGCCCTGGGGTTAGTCTTTCTTAAAGCACCCCAAGTGTACAATGCGTATTAAGAGTCGTAGATAAACAATAATTTTACTTAACGTTTTTCTTTTTTTATTTTCAGAACTCCCCTTTTAAATAATTCATTTTACACCTATTGTACCATACATTGTGTTTTAAACATGGACATATAACTTTTTAAGAAAACAAAAGACAAAAAATAAATTTATCTTTTTTTCTTTTTTTTTGTAGAGACAGTCTCACTTTATTGCCGTTGGTAGAGTGCCGTGGTGTCACACAGCTCACAGCAACCTCCATCTCCTGGGCTTAGGTGATCCTCTTGCCTCAGCCTTCTGAGTAGCTGGGACTATAGGTGCCCGCCACAAGACCCGGCTATTTTTTTGTTGTTGTTGAAGTTTGGCTGGGGCCTGGTTTGAACCCGTGACCCTCGGTATATGGGATTGGTGCCGCCTTATTTTTTTTTTATTTTTTGAGACAGGATCTTACTATGTTGCCCTCGGTAGACTGCTGTGGTATCACAGCTCATAGCAACCTCAAACTCTTGGGCTTAAGCAATTCTCTTGCCTCAGCTTCCCAAGTAGCTGGGACTGCAGGTGCATGCCACAATGCCTGGCTATTTTTTTTGTAGTTGTCATGGTTGTTTAGCTGGCTTGGGCCAGGTTCGAACCACCAGCCTCCGTGTATGTGGCTGGCACTGTAACCATTGTGCTATGGGTGCTGAGACAAAATAAATTTTTATTTTAATAGAAACCAGATACATTTATATAGTCTCCAAACATTATTACACTTCATAGTTTGACAAAGCATTCATGAAGCAATCTGTGGACTGGTTTTAACAAATACCACCTTAGGCAGACATGACCATCCTAAATTGTTTGTTACGTATGACTTATACAAACATTACTTATATTAGTGGTAATGGTGGAGCTGGAGAGAATTGGATCTTCCCTAAGCTGCACGGTGACAACTCCCAGTAGTGTGGTGGAGCTTATGGCATTTTCCAAGGCCACATTTCTTGAGGCCTACAGATTTCAACCTACACATCTCCCTTGCTTTTGGACTGATGTGGTGATCCACTGGGTGTCAGGATTTTTTCTGCTAGATTTGTGGAATGAATCAATGAGGATAACCTCAAAAAATCTGTATGTGGAATTTTCACCAACCCAGTAAGAGTTCAGGAGTCTTAGAGCTCCACAGTGGCATCCAGCTTGCTCCCTGGCAACAGACTAAAGGCTTTGAGCAAACTTGAGCTGGTTAATACCATGATGGACAGGCTTGCCATAGGTTACATCCTTAGGAACTAGGTGTTTGCGGCCACCACGGCACTCATGGATTCTATATGTGACATAACCTTGCTTGGCCTACACAGTTTATCTGGACTGTGTGGGGCAAGGAGCCTTGTGGAGCAGAGAAAGCTGGTGGTGCTACCAGCAATGGACCCTGAGAAGAAAACGCATTACATCAGACTCCTTCCTCCATAGCTTCTGGATGTACTTGTATGCACCCATCTTGGTTCACCTGCTGGCTGCCGCCAGACCTGCTTAATGTTTTTCTAAATCGAGTGTGCTAAATGATACAGAATTCTTGAACTCTTTTGAAATTTAAGTGTGAGGCATACATAAATATCATGGATGGTATTGAAATTAAAAATAAAAAAACATGGCTGGGTGCCTATCACTCAATGGTTAGAGTGCCAGCCCTGGCTATTGGGGCTGGTGGGTTTGAACCCAGCCAGGGCCTGCTAAACAAACAAACAAAATATTAAAGGGTACTGATGTCAAAATAGCCTTTTTATTATAATCTGCTTGTTGTAAGATGTTACTCATTGGTACAAGTGAAATTTGTGCTATTATTATGTTAGGGCAACCTGGTTAAAAACATATTTTTTAACTTTTCTTTTGAGACAGTGTCTTGTTGTATTGCCCAGGATAGCGAACAGTGTCCTTATCATAGCTCAGTACAACTTCAAACTCTTAGGCTCAAGTAATCCTCCTCCTTTAACCTCTAGAATAGCTGGGACTACAGGGACATACCACCATGCCCATCTACTTTTTCTGTTTTTTATAGAGACAGGGTCTGGCTATGTTGCTTGGGGTAGTCTTGAACTCCTGGCCTCAAGTGATCCTCTATCTTTAGCCTCGCAAACTGCTGCAATTACAGGCGTGAGCCACCATGCCCAGCCTTTTTTTGGACTTTTTATCCTTCACTCGGTAATTTGATCTAAGCCATAAACTAATAATACCAGAATGAAAAATCCTTATTTGTTTTGATAGATGACTGAAAATGATATTGCCTTATTGCAGAATCACTTTGACCACATCCCCCTTATCAAATTCTAATGCTGTATTTATCTTGTGCTTTAGATGATTATAAATGTTGGTGATAGTGTCAGTAAAGAGTTGCTCTGTTATATTTGATACACCAAACACATAAATTCATACATGAATCTTAATTTTTGTGTTGGAATGGGTTTAGAAATTCATTTGTTAAAAAAAAAAAATAGCCAGGAGTTCTGGTGGGCACCTGTAGTCCCAGCTACTTGGGAGGCTGAGGCAAGGGAATCACTTAAGCCCAAGAATTTGAGGTTGCTGTGAGCTGTGACGCCATGGCACTCTGCCGAGGGTGACAAAGTGAGACACTGTCTCAAAAACAAAAAAAGAAAGAAATTCATTTGTTCATTATATTTTAATCTGTGTTAGTGATTTTAAAAATACATATTAATATTTCTGAAGCATGTTACAAATGCACCTAGACTTTGCTTTTCTACTCACTGCATTTTCATTGGAATGCTATCTCTAATGGCATGAAGATGAACATTCTATACCAGATCCTGGTTTGTTTTAATTGAATAATTTACCTAAACTCTGAAGAAAACTGGTATTCCATGATATATTCCTACCTATCCTGTGACCATATACTACTTGTCACAACACTGACTCTGTTTTTATGATTTACAAGGCTGCTGAAATTAAGGAGATATTTTTCCTTGTGGGACTAGAGATCTTTTCTTGTCATGGAGATGCTTGATTGATTAATGTCAAACAAATGTGTTTTTTTGAGTAACAGAAAATGATTTTTAAAAAGACCCGTTTAGGCTCAGCGCCTGTGGCTCAATGGGCTAAGGCGCCAGCCACGTACGCCTGAGCTGGCAGGTTCGAATCCAGCCCAGGCCTGCCAAACAACAATGATGGCTGCAACCAAAAAATGGCTGGGCGTTGTGGCGGGCGCCTGTAGTCCCAGCTACTTGGGAGGCTGAGGCAAGAGACTCGCTTGAGCCCAGGAATTGGAGGTTGCTGTGAGCTGTGATGCCATGGCACTCTATCCAGGGTGGCAGCTTGAGGCTCTGTCTCAAAAAA
>CAUYRH010149931.1:0-25195 GCA_963574655.1 Perodicticus potto | reverse complement strand
CAGAGAGAGTAGCAGAGAGACAGCTTCTCCCAGTAGGATACAAGATGGGCATGCTTACCATAGTTGGCTTTGACCCCTGGTGGCCACGTGAAAAGGTGGTGACCAGACAGCAGCCTTCACAAGGGCCTACCATTGGGAACACTCATATGCCCAGCCGGCACCTGGAAATGACAGTGGGTCATTCTGCATGCTTCTCTCTCATCCCAAGGAAGACATGCCTGCCTATCTCCTGAAATGATTGGAGCTTTTGGGTAGAGGGGTAGGGGGAAACCTGGTTCTGAATCATCTTGACTAACAATTCAGATGTCCAGAGGAATAGCACTTAGGCAGTAGAGGCCAGAGAGGGTGGTGGTGAGGGTGTTTCCTTGCTAAAACTGTGGCATAGCACAACACACGCACATGCTACATATAGGTGATATACACTTCCTTCTCCAAACCCTTCAAAAGGAGGCACTTTCGACAGGTGGGACTGTCCCTCTAAATCTTGATAGTGAGTTCATGTCTATTAGAGTTTTATGTTTCTTCTGGCTTCATGATTCTCAGGTCCACACATGAGGTGTGCCCTTTTAGCTTACATCTCCTGGCACTTTCACTTTTGGGTCCACCCATGGTTTACACACAGATTTCAAACAAAACATCCAAATGATCCAAGGGCTTTGATTCATTCACTGGGTCATCTGTAGCCCTCCTAAGCACACAGGGACACAGAAACACTTGGTAGACTTTATTGCCACTCCACATTAAGCCATATCTCTGCGTTTTACACTAACCACCCTTCCTCCATTCTATCCCCTGTTTGGGAGAGATACGGAAACTTCATTGCCTGCAGCCCCTGAGGCCTCTCAGTCCTCCCTTGCTGGCATCCAGTAAACTGTGGTTCAAGCGCAGGCAACACACAGACACACACATACACACACATGCCCGCCTGCACACCCGCCCACACACACACAGAGAAAGTGTCACAAGAGAATGAGAACACACAGATCAACCAAGACAGAGAAGAACTCTCATGAATCGAGAGGATACTGTGAGTTGCTAAATGACACACCAACCCTGGCGTTTGGATGCCCACATTCTTCTCCTGGGCAGGCCCATTGTCCCTTGACATTTCCCTATTCTTTGCAATCGCTGCTCCTGTGCTCTCCAGGACATCCTCATTTCGTATCAGCTAAATGACCGGAATTGCAGCTTTGAGCAATGAACAACAAAGCCAAAATCAAAAAAAGCTGGAAGAGGCCTGGCTTGAAACCTGGGAGTTTGACCAATTGGCACAGCAATTCTCTAGTCAATCTACATATGTCCTGTGATCATGAAAGTGTCCTTCACCTTCAAGATCATTGTCCGTGGTCGGCTAGGACATCACTTGCCCCTGTCCCTGTGATCACCTCCATCTGCCCAATCTTGAAAACCTCTGCCAACTCAACTCTCAGCCCACCACCAGGAACTCTGCACCCTCCAGCTCCGCCTAACTGAAATTTCTCTTGCACAGCCAACTCCATGGACATGCTGGCTGCCTCAGCCTGCCCACGAAGCTCCACACGCACCTCCCAGTAACCACTGGTCCCCTAAGCCAGCGCCTGCGCCACGCCCTCCACCAGGGCATTTCCCTGACCTAAGTCCCCTAAGGCTTCCCAGGGAGGCCCAGCATTACACCGCTCTGCCTGGCTCGCCACGTGGCCCTCGTGTCAAGTCAAGCTGTGCCGACTGTGGCGGGAGCGGAAAGCTGCTCCAAAAGCTGGGATAGCAAACTCGAGCCAAAACACAAAAGGGCTTGAGCCTGCACACTCTCCCTGTCTACCTAGGCCTCAGTGGCATCTTCACCCTCCTTTCCCAATTTGTGGGCCTGAAGGAACCCAGGCTTCATGCACACACTGCCCTCTGGTGCCCAGCTCCGCCATTGGTTGGAGGGCCATAGGGCGGTGCCTCGACCTGCCCTTTCTGGCACTTAAGCTAACAGTTCAGGGCTTCAGACTACTAACCCTTCAGGTTCGCCCACTGGCTGCACAGCAGGAAACAGCGTGTCCCAGTCCAGCATCCGCCCAACTCCGACAGGCCTGCAGCTGGTGCTGCCACATGCTTTTGGCCTTAGTGAGCATTTCAAGTACACACCCGCTCCTGGCCTCTCTTGTTGAGTCCCCCCAAGTGATATCTCGTGGGGCAAAAGGGAACACGGAAAGCCTTTAGATGTAAACCAGCAAGAGCCTCCAGCACTGTCTCATCCACAGTAGAATAACATGAATTTGAGGATTGCGTCTTAACCCCCTGGATTTCCTGACAGCTTTGCTAGAGAAGAGGACTTAACTCAACAACCAGCAGCGCTATAGCGTCTGGCTCAGGGCCAGGAATCGAGGGCAAAGTTGCCAGTTAATAAGGCTCACGTTTTAAGTTTAAATCTTTAATCCATTGTTAGTCAATCTTTGTTAGTGGTGAAAGATGTGGGTTTAATTTTAATCTTCTACAGGTCGCCAGCCAGATTTCCCACCATCATTTGTTAAATAGGGAGTCTTTTCCCCACTGAATGTTTATCTCATGAATGTAAGGAATTTTCAAATTTAATATAGATTAGTAGACTAAAGAAAAAGATATACTTTCGTCTGAAGCAAAATAAAACCACTGAATAAAGTTCTATTTCTATTATGGTATTTTTGAAAATCTCTTATGTGAGAAAAATAGAAACTCCATAATTACACTAAAGATTAAACATTATGCTTATGAGAAACTTTAGCTGTAATTCCTATAAGAAGGAGAACAAGAAGAAAGATATTCACTAATAGGGACACTATTTAATCTAGTACTAGGAAAACAGAAAGTGTATGTAAGGATTATGGAGAGGGATAAAATATTATGATTTGTAGATGTTATGATCACCTACCTACAAAACCAAAGGCCTCAGCAGACTATTAAAACTAATAAGAATTCAAAAATAAAGATAAAAAAAAAACAAAAAACTAATAAGAATTCATCATGGCTGCCAGCAATGCAGCCAACCAAACTACAAAAATCAATAGCATTGCTGCATACCAGTAATAACTACTTAGACTATGAAATATAAACAGGATATTATTCATAATAGTAATGAAAATTATAATGTCTCTTAAAACCGACTTTATCAAAAATTCATAAGAACACAGTAGATACTTTTCAAAATGTTAATTAAAGACATAGAAAGTGATTTAACAAAATGGAGACAGTCTAGGCTCTAGGGTGGGCTGGAAATATCATAAAGATAGAGTGGTTGCCAAATTAATCTATAAATTCAATAGCCACCCAATCAAAATTTTATTGGGATTTCTTTAAAGAACAGGATCCATATACTCTAGTATTTATGGAATAAAAGCACCCACATGTAGCAAACCAACCATCTTAGTGTGTTTAGTGTTGCTGTAACAAAATAGTTGAAGTTGGATAATTTATAAATAAAAGAGGTCTATTTTGCTCACAATTCTGGTGGCCAGAAAGTCCAAGGGCATGGCACTGGCATCTAGCATTGGCTTCTGGTGAAGGCCCTGAGTCGCATCAAGCAGAAAAGCAAGCAGGCCCATGCACGTGACCCAGCACCAGGAACAGCCTCCATGTGTAACTGACCTGCTCTCTCAGAGCTAATGCATTCCTACAACAGCTGAAGTGAGAACTCACTCCTAAGAGATGGCAGTATTCTATTCATGAGGGATTAGCCTCTGTGACTTAACCACCTCCCACTAGGACCCACCTCTCAACACTGCCACACTGAAGACCAAGACTCAATTTGAGTTTTGGTGGGGAAAAACCATACACAAGCCATAGTACCAACCTTAAAACAGAACGAGGAAAACCAATGTATTTGCTATTGACTCAGAGCTATAGAAAGAAAAAAAGAAACCAGAGAAATTGACCAATAGGGTGGAATATATATGGGAAGTTAATATATGATAAGGCTGGAATCATAAGTTAATGGGAAAAGGACAGATTATTCAATGATGACATGGTCATAAATGTTCTCACCATAAAAATGATAATTTTGTGAGGCAATGCACATATGAATTTGCTAAACTTAAACATTACACACTGTATATACATTTCAAGACATTGGGTTGTACACAATAAATACAACAATATTATCTGTTAGTTTTTTAAATGATTTATCATATGGAGAAAATAAAAATGACTCCCTACCTAACAACACTTCAAGAATAGACTCTCCACAGAAAAAGTGTGACCCATAGGACAGGAAGAGCTTTATAATAAGCATCTTTTTTTTTTTACATTAATGCATTTATGGGATAAAATGTGATGATTTCATATACAATTTGGAATGCTTGCATCATACTGGTTAATATAACCCTTAACTCATTTACTTAATTATTGTGTTAAGACATTTATACTCTATACTTAATAGATCCAACATGTACCCTTGCAATATGCATCATAGGTGTGATCCCACCATTCATCCTCCCTCATCTCACCTCCCCATTCTCTTCCTATCCCCCCCCCTCCTTCATCCTGGGCCATAGTTGTGATCTATTCTTCATATGAAAGTATGAATGACTGTAAATTGGTTTCAAAATAGTACTGAGTACATTGGATACTTTTTTCTCCATTCTTGAGATACTTTACTAAGTAGGATATGTTCCAGCTCCATCCATATAAACATAAAAGAGGTAAAATCTCCATCTTTTTTAAGGCTGCATAATATTCCATGGTATACATATACCATAATTTATTAATTCATTCATGGGTAGATCAGCACTTGGGCTTCTTCCATGACTTGGCTAATATCTTTGTTTCTAGTAAGAGCAACTCACATAACAAAATCCCAAAACTACAGATGTTGGTGTGGATGTGGAGAAAAGGGAACATTTCTGCCCTACTGGTAGGAATGCAAGCTAATATGTCCCTTTTGGAAGGAAGTATGGAAAATACTAAGGGGTTTAACTGTAGACCTGCTGCTCAATCCTGCAATTCCTCTACTAGGAGTATATCCAAAATAAGCATTTTTAAAAAGAGCATAAATAGGTAAATTCCATTTCAACAACATTCTTCAAATAAAGGTAAATAAAAGAACCACAGTGAAAAAATGAGTGAAGAAGATTGCTAGGCAGTTGAAAGAAGAAAAAAGCCAAAGGCTACCAAGAGTATAAAGAGATATTCAAAACCAATGGCGATCAGAAAAAATAAAAATTAAAACAATAGTTTATCAAAAGGGAAGGCTGAAGCATGAAAACGAGGGATAGAGATGTCCTCGTGTGGTGACGGTAAGAGCAGCCTTGTGTGGCCAGTCTGGAGTGCAACTAACACCACCCAGTCAAAATGAGTCAGCACACATCCTATGACCCAGCAAGTCTATTCCTGAGTTTATAAAGATATTATCACATGGATCCTCAGCGTATAAGAAAGGGGATGCTCACTGCAGCATTATTGTTGAGAGAGGGATCTAGAGGCAATCTGGCTGTCAGCTCCCCAAAAGGATATATGGGTGCTAGAAACTGCTGACTCATCACCAAGCCTTTTCCCTCTTACCTCAGAATACACACACAAAAAATACATTTCTCGTCACTCCCTCAAGATTAGGTGTAAACTCATGGTTACATTCCCAAAGCAAGAAATGTTTGGCTGCAATGCAGTAGACCACTTACAAACCTGGGCAAAAAAATATATATATATCCCCGATGCAAATGTCCCTGATCCTTCCTCCTGCCATTTCATGCCTCTTCAATGGCTGCTATACTGTACCACCTGCACCCCTTTTAAGACCAAAGGATTTATTTCCCCAAATACGAGGAGAACTACTGCCCCTCACGTCTGGAGAATTCTTGGAATCCCTGTGATAAGCCACAAGATGAAAGGGGCCTGGATCCCTAAGTTACAGCTTTGAAGAGAACTCCATGTTCTGGGATATTAATGTAGTTTCAATTAACTAACCTGATAGTTTGCTAAGCCCCTGAAATTAAAAGATTTACCAAGTACATGTCTAGTGTTACTTTAACTCATAATATCATAAGTAAAACGTGGTGGGTGAACACCATGATGTATCACAAAACCATTAAAAGCAATGAATTAGATACATATTTAGCATCATGGATGGAACTTAAATACATAGCTCTTAGTGAAGAAAGTAAGAAACAATACTATGTATATTAATTTAGTGCATGCCACTCTGTCCTTTCCCGTTTCTCCTTTATGGTTTTTGGAGTCCAAATGTGAAGCCTGAGGTTCAAGCTGCTCTATGGAGCTTTAAAAATGGAATCCAGGAGGAGGTGGAGGTCCCAGCACATGTCCTGATCATCAGGTTCCTAATGACATGATGGAGTTACCAGCCCACCTAAGGACTTTTTTTTACATGAAAGAAAAACAAACTCTCTTGTTTTTTAAATTGCTTGCACATAAAACAATACACATATGTTCAGGTAGACACACAATAAATGGTCACACACTAAACACAGCTATGCCACATTTACCAATAGAGGGAGAAAGAAGAGAACTGTGACAGTGGGCATGGCATAAAGGACAGACGTGTGACTGAATGAGTAAACGAATAAATCTAGAGAGCAGTGTGCACAGACCAGTGGTGACACATAACATGAAGTGAGGACTATGACAAGCAGTCCCTGTTACTATAGGGATTTTTTAAAAGGTTAAAGAAAAGTACCATCTATGTTGGTAACAACCACCATTCCCAGTTTCTGTGTGCTGATTTTCCATTTCCCATTTAGATGTATGTCTTAATAAAGGAATTTGATATCTTTACCATTGCCCTGGGTTGATTTTTCTCAAATGCTGCTCAGCTCCACAGAATTCAGGTCAACCTAAAGGATTTCATGTACAATCCCAGAGGAGGACCGTGAAGGAGCCACAATGGAGCAAGAGTCAAAGAGCGGGGAGCAGGTGGTTTTGCTGCCTAGAGAAGTTCCTCTGAAGCAGACTGCAAAGGAAGGGCTAGCTGGCCCACAGTCACACCTGAAATGAGCTGAAGTGCCCATCCCATGGTACTGGAAAGGAGCCTAGCAGCTCTTTTCAAAAGGGCCAAAGCCCCTGTGCTGTGAATGGGAATGTTTACCAGGGGCACTGCTGAACCAAATAAACTGTGCTGTTACCTCACTCAGTTCTGTGTGCATCATACTGTAGAAGAAAACAACTGAATCAGAGTGGCCACAAGCACTTACACTCATTCATGCCTAGCCCCCAGCAGTATTAGATCACCTAAAAGTGTCTCAGTTAAGAATTACCACCCCCTTTAACTCTGCAATCATAGCCGTTATCTGTCATCAGGCTGAAATCAGTTCCCTGAGAGACGTCCTGATTAAGCAGATTTCCCAGTAGAGCACAGCACACCATTCTGATTAGATTCCTAATTTATATGGGAGGCCTTGTGTTATATACAAAGGAGAAAGGGGTTGTTGAGGACAACTGTCAGCCTCTAAAATGTCTCCCTGTGTATTTGGCCCTCCAACAACAAACCGTCCGCATCTCTGATGAACGAGGCACTTAGTAGCCAAAGTAGTGCTAAACCTCTTGAATAAAACATGAATCATTCCTTATGCAATCACAACTGTCCTTCAAGAACTTTCAGGAACATCACAGTTATCCCCATGTGGGACAAACCCTTTGACTGGTCATCAGTAGACAGAAGGACATAGAGGAAAAGAGTGGCCACAGTGTCCAGGATAGGATACAGGTAGTCTTTTGTACCTTTTAACAATTCTTTTGTGTTTTACTTTACAACAAACTCAAATAAATAAATGAATGAAGAATGAATGAGTGAATGACTAGCATGCTTGACCATCAAGGCAGGATATATAAAGATAAAGCATCTCACCATTCTACTCACTGACATTGCAAAGCCACAAAGGACAGGAAATGCTGGCCTTAAAACTACACTAAAAACCTGAAATGAAACGTATTTGGCCAAATCACTTGAACACAGTGTCAACTTAAATTGTGAACCTCATAAATGCTCCCTTAGCAGACTGTTGTATGGAATTTACTGGAAAGATTTAAATATGATCCTATGAGCAGACAGTGAATAGTATGACTTCTTTAACTCTCACCTCCCTCATTTGAAAAATGTATTATGGAACTTCATCAGTTCCCCGAGATGTTCAAGACAAATAATTACAGGAGTAATGACCAACCCTCACATCCTGTAGGGAGATGCCAAATGTAGGGGAAAGAGCAAAGTGTGGGGAGTTGAAACGTTTATCTCCCATTTACCAGTTATGGGGCTCAAACAACTCACTTGAACTGTGGGAACTATGGTTCTCTTTTATCATCTAAAAACTGGCGTGTGGGGCTGTTTTTAGATGACTAGAAGGAGCACTCATAAAGAGTGACACCATATCAGAGGCTCC
This sequence comes from Perodicticus potto, assembly GCA_963574655.1. Classification (NCBI taxonomy): domain Eukaryota; kingdom Metazoa; phylum Chordata; class Mammalia; order Primates; family Lorisidae; genus Perodicticus; species Perodicticus potto. The sequence goes on along the minus strand of CAUYRH010149931.1, from coordinate 16,871 downwards.
TGAAATCTGTTTTTTCATCTATGAAGTGAAAATATTTACAGCTAGTCCAGAGGGTTTTGTGAAGATTCAGTCCCATCATGTGAGTAGAACTGAGTTTTGATTGTACTGTATTCAATATGGAAATTTACTCTGCTTTTTCTTTCCACGAAATCAAAAAGTGCTACTTGCTCAGTTTCCTGGTGAGCAGGGCTTACCCAGAGTTTTAGGTGATTTCTGGGTATTAAAACAGCTCATTTTCACACCCAGCCCAATCTAAAGCAGCATTTGTCCCTTAGCCAATTAGAATATCACCCCTTCCCCAGTTTAAATTTAAGATTCTGCCCAGCAACAGTCTTGTCCTGCCATGCTACCGTATTTTTCTGTTCCTTCCCCATTCACTATGCTGCTTCTGGAGACCCCGTGTGGGATATAAAGACAGAGATGCAATAGGCAGATAAAGAGATGGAAGTCTCGTTTGACAGGTGCTGCCCTTGTAAGGTTTGAGTATTGACTTGTAAGCAGATGCCCCAAAGCTGACTTTTTCCAGCTGGAAATTTTCATGCCTTTTTTGTGTTTCCTCCATAGGAACCTCCTATACTCTTCCGTACCCTGATCTAAAAAATACCTTCTCTGACTGATTCCCTATGGCTCCTCTTTAGGCCCCACTCCATGACACACTGAGATGGGTTTGTCACCGGGGTTGCCTCCCTCTGGAAGGAATCCTCCACACCCAGCTACCATCTCATGTATCTGTACTGCCTGCTATACTGTGCCACCTGCCCTCCTTCAAGACTGAAGAATTTATTTCCCCAGATGGTAGGAGTACTACTGTCCCTCAGCTTTCAGAAATTCTCCAAAAATTGCCTTAAGTGAAGACAAATGCCTTCCCTAGGCAGCCTGCATCCAATGACCAATCAAAGTGGGTACAAACTACCAGACATTTACCCAAAGGGAAAAAAGACACTTGCACTCTAATGTTTACAGCAGCACAGTTTACAATTGCAAAGATGTGGAAACCACCCAAATGCCATCAATGCATTAATAAAATGTAGTGTATGTATATCATGGAGTACTACTTAGCCACAAAACAAAAAGGGTGATCTAGTGTCTCTTGTAACAACCTGGATGGAATTAGAGACCATTCCTCTAAGTGAAGGAAATATCACAATAATGGAAAAATGAACATCACATGTGCTCAATAGTAAATTGGACCTAGTCAATCAACATGTACATGCCCATGTATAAGTATACATCAATGGAAATCAAGTAAGTGGGAGGGGAAGGAAGGGTTGCCACACACTGTGAGTGAAGGGCACACTTATAACTTTGGCTTAAAATGTACAAAAGCAGTGCTCACTTCGGTAGCACTAACATTGGAACAATACAGAGAAGATTAGCATGACCCCTGCGCAAGAGTGACACACAAATTCGTGAAACCTTCCGTATTAAAAAAAAAATGTACAAAAGAAAAGTATATAACCAAAATGTGTGTACCCCTGTAATATTCTGAAATTTAAAACAAGTAATGTTGAGGCTAAGACACAGTAAGTGTGAATAAATTTAGCTAACATTTGCTTGGCTGATTTTCCAACAGGATCAGAAAAGGAAATGAAGAACATTAAGGGAAAACTATTCAATGGAGCATTTTGAAATTGTCAATGTTGCAAGAATGGCATTTTATAGAGTTCAGATACATAATATGTTTCATAGAATGTTCAGGAAAAAATATGATCAAACCATATCTTTTTAGACATGGATGGCATAGCAATGGGTTCGTTTGGCATATAGTAAATATTTGAAAATGATTTCCATTCATCTAAAGAAGAGTATAGGGCAATATTTGCTGAAGAAAAGGTCTTCAAAAAGAACATTAAAGTAGTTGGAGTTAGATTACATTTCATTTGTGTTGTAAAGAAAAAATACTTAATATTTCTTTTACGTCTTAAGGAGTTAACTTACTTAACAGCAGGTAGAGTGCCACTCCAATTTCTTATAATCATCAAAATGGTATTATGCATGAGATTGCACATGCTCTATTAAATGACTTGTTAATATTACCTTCTCTCCATGCCCCTAGTAAATGACCAGCCCATTTGCACTACTCACGACAACCTTGAAGGGCCATTGCAGCTTCCGAGGTCTGGGTGGCATCTTTTGAGGACTGTTTCACAGCCAGTGTCTCTCTCTTCTCAACTCTGCTTTCTTCTCTTCCCTTCCACAAGAGTTGATGACAAGAACCCTCCCGAAAACCTGTACACTACTCTTCATTTTGTAGCATACTTTTTAGAGAACCTGAATGGCAACAGCATCCACTTAAACCATGAGAAAATTCAGCATCTTTTCTCCACTGTCCATGTCACTGTAGCTCCAACAATCCTCTTACCTTTATGCTTCTCCCAAAAGCTTTAGAGTTTAATGCCTCCATACTCCAACAGATACAAACAGTTTTTTCCCCAAGAACTAAACAAATTTCTGTAGTTCAGAACATGAGCAGTAGGGGGCACTGAGGGAGGGAATGAACTTTCTCCCTCTTTCCACCACCAGATATCCGAACTCCCTACAAATTGTCTCTTTCTTAGCTGGGGTCATCAGGAAATAAAACTTGAAGTGGAGCACAGATTTGCTAGAATGTTATCCAAACTCAAAGAATGGGGACAGGGAGTCAGAGAGAAGAAAGAAGAAATAATAAAGGAGTAAAATAAAAGATGTTTTAATGAGCTGGCTGCCATTAAGGGCGACCTGATGCATACTTTGCTGGGATTGCACCTGAAAACCACACTAAACACTGAATCTGCATCTCAGGATGGTCCTTGGTTATGGTCAAGAAAAAGAGAATAATTTATGTACTGGTTCCTTCCCCTCAATGGTCAAAGGTGTCTTTACGAGGCAGTAACTCCCTTAACTTCCAATTTGCCTGTGCAAGCACCAAGCAAGGGCCCTGAAAATAATCTTTGTTCTGAGGCCGTATCTTAATTTTAGAATTCTTTGCCATCTAGGGAAGCAAAAAATTCTTTTATTCTTTAAAGAGTTTCGTTTTAAATTCAAATCCATAAGACCTATCTCTTATTTGTCCTCTATATTTTGACTTCTCCACCTCTAACTCATTTCCCTTTATCTTCATCTTATCATGCACAGCTAACAGAAACAAGTTGTTTTATATTCTTTCCATGTGAAAAATGCTCTCATCTCCTCCTAAGACCTCTGACATTCTCAAAATTCTCACCTATTAAAGCATCAGGCTCAGGATCCCATAATTTTAGTCAGGCCCAAGTATAAGTGAACCTCCCCAGGAAAAACACATTGAGCACTGTTTCTCTCAGTATGAATATCTGAGAACTAAATTCTTTTCTCTCTCACCCTGTATTCAACATGCAATGCTGACATGTGCAAAGGATATCTCAATAGACACATTCAAAAGAGGGAAAATGGTATATGCACAACAGACATTGGTATATGGTAATTCCAAAATCTAGCTGGGCACCCACTGCCAACTTCATAGAATTTCAATCCTGTTTCTTTAGAATCATTCTCACTGCTTTTAGCTCTTCCTTTTTTTGCTCTTGATTCTTCTTGCTGGCTCACTTGTCCTTTTCATAAGAAATTGTTGGCATTTCCACTTGAGGAGTTTCCTCAGTCTGCTTTCTGTTCAGTTTGGGTGTGCAAAGACCTTTCTATATTTTGTAGTATTTCTGTACCTTCTAGTCCAAGTTGCTGATGTTTCTACTACTAAAACTTTCTTTAAAAATTCTGTGGGTAGCCTGTAATCTTATTACCTTTCACACCATTGGATAAAAGTCACAAACACACATCTAATCAAGATAGCCTTTTTCTACCTCTATCACCTATAAGATGATGCCTTTAAGATTCTTAAAAGCTCTGTTTTTAAATGGAGAAGATTTAGTAAGCATGTCCTTAAGATCTTTAGTAATCTCTGTTAGTCTGAAATGATTCACTGCCTTAGAAGAAATTTAAAGTCCTATCCTGGAAATACTCTTTGGTCTGAGGCTGTGTCTTGATTTTAGAATCCTTTACCATTTGAAGAGGATAAGAAACAGTTTTATTTTCAAATCTGTAAGTCTTAACTTTTTTTATTTGTCCTCTAAATCTCAATTGAAAATTGGACATCTCTACTTGTAACTCATGTCTTTTTATCCTCAATGTATTATACAAAACCAAAAGAAACAAAGTTGGCACTGTTAATATTCCACCTGAAAATGTATTTAGCCAAATCTATCATGTTGATGCTTTCATTAGGCAAATGTGTTTCTTAACTCTTCACCACTATTTAATAAGGATATACTTTCCTAAAAACTTCAAGCAACATTTTTCTCAATATCTTTTATGCCACCCCCAAAAGTCCCCTTGAGGGCCATCAAGCTTTTGCTAATAGTCTACTCATGGATGCTATTATAGCATCCCACTTCTGATACCAAGACCTGTTCTGTTTATCTATTGCTGAGCAAAAACTAATAATGCCAAAATTGTGGTTAAAAATAATAACAATTACTTAATTTGCTCAGAAATTTTGGAATTGACTGAGTTCAGGCAGACAGGTCTTACTCAGGATCTCCCATGTGACTGAAATTAGACAGTGGCTAGGGCTGAGCTCATTTTGAAGGCTTTTCCACTCATATGTCTGGAACCAATACTGGAAAGACTCAGACACGAACAGCTGGAGATCCACAGAGAAAAAGGTGCTCTCTCTCACTCTCTCTCTCTGTCTTTCCTTCTCTCCTTTCTCTCTCTGTTTTTTTTTTTTTTTTTTTTTTTTTTTGGCAAGGATCCCCAAACCCATCCTCAGATGCAATTATCTTCTAGAAGGACACAGAATTCAGCAAAGCTTTTATATGCACAGCTATGTCACAGTACCAAAAAAGGATACAGATTAAAATCAGCAGTGGAAAACAGGTATAGGAATGAGCCCAGGTGGCACCAAGTGAAAGCTTCTAGTTGTCCTCTTCCAGCGGAAATATGTGGACAGTACTTAATTTCCCATCAATTGATGTGTGCCAATATGAACAAAATATTGCTGCCCAGGGAAGTTCACTCAAGCCTTGGTGACCAGTGCTTGTTTTGGGGTCAGTGACATAGGTATGGCTGACTACCCACATAGCTGACCTCAGCTTTCCAGCCCTTTTAGCGGTCAACCTGAAACACAGCCCAAGGTCCTCTGCCATAAATCACAGTACTATCATTAACTATCTGGCATGGTCCAATTCTTAACAGGAAAGATATTCCAAGGGGCTGGGGACAGTAATTTGTGCCTGAGATCCTAGCACTTTGGGAGGCTACAGTGGAAGGATTTTTTGAGGCCAGGCTTCTAGACCAGCCTGAGCAACATAGCAAGACTCCATTTCTACAAAAAATTTAAAACTCAGCTGGGCATGGTGGCATGGCATACAACTGTACCTGTAGTTCTAAATAGTCAGGGGGGTGAGGCAGGAGGACCACTTGAGCCTAAGAGTTGGAGCTTGCCATGAGCTGTGATGACACCACTGCACTGTAGCTTAGGCAACAAAGTGAGACCCTACCTCAAAAAAAAGAAATTCCAAGGGCTTAAAGATTACTTTCCAAGAGCTGGGGAAAAAAGGGCAAACATTTCCTTGGAATGCACAGAGTTTGAACAACTTAGAGCCAGAGAGGTAATCCTTTATAGCACAATGTCTCCACACATTGACTAAGGGTAGCCAGATTTCAAATATGGTGGCTCTTGGCTCGCAGAATCTGTATTACAAGAGAAATAAGAGAAGCCATGTGGCCTTATCTAAGGCCCAGAAGGCACAAAGTATAATACCATTCTTCAACCCAATCACGAAAGGAGCCCCTGTTTAGGGCACTGGCTCATGACATCACCTTCTGATGGAAGGCATGTGAAAGCCTCCACAGACAGTGATTCTCAGCCACAAAGCAGCAGGAAAAGTCCATCCTGCCTCTCTTAACTACTAAGAAGAATTTTTTTTCCTTTTGCCTCAACCTAAAGAAAAGGCACTTTTAAGTCAAAAAGAAATAAACACAGAGAATGCTTTAATCGAAGCAAAAATACAAAGTCTAGGCTCAAATACAGAAAGTTCTCTTGGCCTGAGGAGAAGCTTTATTTGAGTGACTTGGTTCTGCCTCCCACTGTAGAGGAAGCAGTCAGGAGACCCCAGTGCTCCCAGGAGTGCCTGAAACCACCCTGGTCCCTTTTACCAAACTTGCCTGAAAGAAGTGCCTCTGTCCTTCTAAGCTGACTCCTTTATTTCCTTTTTTCTGGTTTTTCTCCTACTTCAAAATCCTGCACATAGAATTTTATATGAAACCCTTTCTTAAATCTTTTTGTTGTTGTTGTTGTTGTTTATTTGAGATTCATTGAGGGTACAAAGAATTAGGTTACACTGATTGCATTTATTAGATAAAGTTCCTCTTACAATTGCCCTGTTTTAAATCTTAAAGGAATAATATCTATGTAGCACACCTGATAGATGTCTTTGTAAAAAAAATTACTTGTTTCTACATGTCACAGGCCAAGACATTGATGACCTTGTCATTCCCCTCATGAGAAATTTCTTTTTAACTTATACCATTCAGCACTTTACATTTAGCTTGCCACCTTAATATCAGACTTAGAAATTAAATCTTTGGGGAAGAACCCAAACCTCTCAGAAGACAGAAGGGTTTTTGGCCACAGAGAGAAAGCATGGAATTACCAATCCACAGAGCCCCTTGTCTGTCTTCAATGTGGGTCCTGATTTCCCTTCAGAAAGGAGAATTTCTGCAGGTGGTCTGTGACTCAAAGAATAAACGCTTGGCTGTTCAGAGAAATAGCCCTGTTCATTCACATACTTCTGATCAGAGAACGGTAGCCCAGCTATGTCAAGAAATGCTTATCCAACACACAAAAGCCAGAAAGTGGTGAAGAGGATTCCTAAGAAATTATTAGAAATCCCTCGCAGGCATCTCTTTCACTCGGCATTTCTAAATGCAGTCACAGAACAAGGAAAGGCATTAGCCTAAAACCCAGTCATCACTGTGGAAAAGGCTGTTAGGGACGGTCATCGTGGCTTAGAAACCCCTAGGTAGTTATGGCACATTCCTCTGGATTTTGTCCAAACTTTTGTTCAGAGTGAACACATGCAGAGCGAACCTGGTAGAGGAAGAACGTCCAACCAGGGGAGTTATTTTTCTAGGCTTTTAGTGAAAGTGGCTTTATCTGCTGCACTAAGAACACTGTAGATGGTTAAACCACAAAATGATTTTGAAGTTTAATTTAAATTTCACCCTCCTGGCTATTTGTGTTTGTATTTCACTTTGCTTGAACACTAAAGTACCTTGGATGGCTTTGAGCATGTGGTTAAGCCTTTTAATTTCCTGGCCCTCATGTGCTGCTGCTCACACAGCAGGGTCACTGCCCTTAGCACAGAAGCTGAATTTTTAAATAGTTCATTGATATCTTTGGCCTAACATCACTACCAGGTTTTGTGTACAAGTCCCATTGTCACATTCATACCAACTGAATTTTGATGACATCTGGGTTCCTCAGTAATGGAGCAACTGCTCTTACATGCTGTTAGCCACCCCCATGACAACTAATAGATGGTAATTCTTTTTTTTTTTTTTTATTAAATCATGGTTGTGTGCATAAATGCAATCATGGGGGACAATGTGCTGGTTCTACATACAATTTGAAATATTTTCCTCGAACTGGTTGACATAGCTTTCCTGGCATTTTCTTATTGTGTACAGACATTTATATTCTACATTTAGTAAGTTTCACCTGTACCCTTCTAAGATGCACCATAAGTGCGGACCCTTCAATTACTTTTCTTCAAAGATATACCCTACATCTTAAACAGAATGAAAGGGATCACTCGAAAAATTCAGAATTCTATCACACAGCTGAACAAATTCTTTCTTTATTGATGAGAGGACTCAGTATCTCAGGAAAATATTTTTAAACAGTATAGTCATTTTACGTGACTTTTATTTCCTTTCCAGCAAACTAGGAATCTTTCATCAACCAGATTAGCTTGTTTGGAGTTAGATCTTTGTAATCAGAGACAATGAGTGGTGCTGTTAATTTACCAGCTCAAGAGTGGTCACCTCTTCCCTGCATCTGACTGTGTGCTCTTTCAGACTCAGATTTGCCTCCAGACGGAGCTGTTTGGTTTTGCCTTATTTTCAAATGAGCAAAGTATCGAGCCAGCATGATGAATGATTCAGGGCTGAAAGAAAGAGACCTGCTTCGCAAAAGTCGTATCTTCAAATGCAGACATTCCCGCTGTTGCTTTTTATCATTAATTGGGTCAAAAGTGTGTGACATACAGAAACATAAAAGAGGACATGCAACCTCTATTTTCTCCTTAGATAGCACTCAATTTCAGCCTGTCATTTTAGATAAGAATTCATATGTAAAAAACACCCATGGAGTTCTGACTACAACTCTGATAGTGCACCAGACGACTAAAGATTAATAAGCACTTGCTCTCACTTTCCGAGGAACTTACGTTCTGGTGGGGAAGATGGAAGAGGCCGGAGTGCACACAAATAATAGGGGTGCCTGACAATAAAGAGAGGAGAAAGAGGGAGGAGTCATGCCAGGATCTGGAAGCAGAAAATAAACTAGATGAATGAGGAGCTCTTTTTAAATATAAGTTCAGCAGTTTAGGTTAGAGTTATTGATGGATTTTAAGATAGGAAATTAGACAAGATAGAGAGAAAGACACGATACCTGTGTGGCCTTCCAAAAAGGATAAAGTCACCCCAGCCTAGTTCACTCTGTCCTCAAGCTGTCATCAAGATGTCACGCAGAAATAAGCTGCAAAATACGAGGATTAGCAGGTTAGGGATGAAGAAACCACAGACCACCACTTGTCTTTGCATGCTAAGAATGGCTTATACATTTCGCATTTTAACATTTATAGTGGTTGAAAGTATCCAAAGAATATTTCGTGACACATGTAAACTACTAATATATTAAACTCAAAATCCAGGGTCCATTCATAAAGTTTTATTGGAACCACCTATGTCAATTTCGTTACATACTGTTTATCATGTGACACAACAGCAGAGTTGAGTCATTGTGACAGAGATTGCATTTAAGCCTGAAGAGCTAAAATATTTACTATCTCATCCTTCACAGAAGTTTGCCCAACCCTGCCCTAAATGGTACAGTCCTCGAATGCCCTCGCATAACTTACAAAGATTTGCTGGCAGAAAAGGGAGATAATCCTCACTATATGTGTTAAGATTCAACTGCAAATAAATCACTGTGCCTTTCCCATGCATTGATTCTTTTTACTGTGTACAATAAGACAAATTGGCTTAACATTTTACTAATCACTAAAATCGTAAGTGCTACCATTCAGATAGCAGAAGGAGATTGTTGTCCAACTCCCCAGACAAAAGAGTGAGGGAAAATGAGAGTTAAGTTAGTAAGGATTTAGGATATATCAAAAGAAAATTTTCTTTACTGATAGAAAGAAAGTTATACACGAGGACAGAAGAAGGTTGCTATCCATTTTCTCTGTATAACTAGAACCTCCTCCCTCTCCAGCTCAGAACATAAAGAGAGATCTCATCATCTGGAAGTGTCAAACATGAGGCTTTCTTCTCCTTCTGTCTTCCAAGTAGGGCTTTGTGTGCAGGACAAGGCTGAGAAGCACCCTGGTGCTGACTACGGAACTGCTCAGGCCCCTTAAGGAGATGAAAGCTGGCGTCCCTTGACGAAGCCTCCTCCTGGGCCTGAGTACACATCCATGACCCTCAGCAAAGGGATGCAGAAGGCAGTCTACACCTGAGGTTTTTTCACATATAAAAATGGTAACTAGGGCCTGCTACAATGAGAGAGATTAAACAAATTCTTATATAAAGAAGCAGCAGGACTGGGGCAGGGCAACAGAGGCCTCTCCTTGGGCATAAAATTCAAACAGATGCTGAAAACTCAAGAACTAAGTTGTTCAAGAAGCAAGAAAAACTATAATAGAGCATATTATTTTTAAAACTAATAATGAACACCAAAAAAATGTCTAGTGAACAAAATACCAATTTATAAATAGACAAGATCAGTATTACTGATTGTCCCTTTATCCTCACACTCAAACGGGGTACAGCATGACTATTTTTAATGATCCTGTCTTCCCTTAAAATTCTGGAATCATGCTCATTATGGTATTTTTGTATTAATTTTGATATTTTTAATGTAGCATCAAAATAATATTTAACTGGAAGGCTGGGGTTTGGGGCCTCCCTTTTACATTGTACCTTACTCACCTCACCAGAGCCCACAGTGAATACCATCCTTAGAACGGTGCCTGCAACACACCAAGTGTTTCAACAAATTTTAGCTGTTACTACAGCCCACTTCTTCCAGGATCTTCACCAAGTTGTTCAAGAAATCCAGCCTTATGACCACATAACAGAGATAAAAACCAACATCTCTAACCCAATAAACCCACCCCACTCTATTCCATTTTTACCCTGGGAAATTTATTTCTCTGCCAAGCACCATGGAGTGCCAAGTCCCTTCTATTTGTTTCCCTACACCATGACTCATTGACCCTATAGGCTGTATCCTTAAGCTTCATTGGAGGTGTTCCAGCTGAGGACAGAGGAAAGAGAACTTGAATCCTCAACCCCTCTGTGATTTTCTGATATTGCTTAATGTGGCAAGTAATAATAACAAGAGATAACATTTACTGCACGTGAAACTGAGACTCGTGGAGGTTGGGTACTGTTATCGCCCCCATTTTACAGATGATGAAAGAGAGACCTGAAGAGGTTAAATAACTCGCAACTACAGAAGGAAACATGAGAGTTGGTTTTTCTCCGCATCTCCCTCCCCTTCCCGTGAGCTCATTCGCCCCACAGGTATAAGAACGCTTCTTTGGGCTTCTTTCCCAGTCAACTCCTTTGCTCGAAGGGCTGGCTTTTTCATTAATTCCTACAGGGCTGTTAAGGTCTTCAATTTTTCACCAAACTCTAAATTTGTACTAAGGATAAAAGACATTTTCATCCCAGTAAGCACTTCTTGTGAATTCAAACCTCCCTCTGCCAGACTAATCACTGGAGGAATCTAGGAAACTTGGGGTCCACTACAGCGTTTCCCTCAGCACACCCCCACTTCTCACCTATTTGAGCAGAGCCTGATTCTTGCTTCCTTGATCTACCACCCGATTTTCTCCCATATCCAGCAGCAGTGGGGTCTTTACCCTCAAACATGAACACAGACACATTGGCTTCTACTCAGTGAAGAACAGCAAGAAACCCCGACATTCCCAGCAGGGGAATGGCCCCAACTTCAGGAGCATGGCTCACCTTGACAGCACAACCTGGCATTCGTGAGACAGCTGGTCACAAGCCCCATCACTTCTGTGTGATGTTCCCACAGTCGGCCTCAGCTGTGGTTCAAAGACCCCTTTCAAAGGATGGAACAACAGTGCCTAGAACACCCTCGGTGTTGGCTGCCTCGTCATTTCCACCCTGGGATGACATCTGGTCACAAAATATTGAAGGATTATCAGACTTGGGGCCAGAAAGCTACTGCTATGCCACAGAACCTGGTCACATTAAATTCTCCCTTCCTCCTGCTCCAGAGCCCCTGATAAGGGATTTTCAGCATATGATCCTTTTTTAATATCTCAATGGGAATAAGGTCAGCTATTAAAAATGCTTAGGAAGTTGCACGTGAATTCTCTTGCCTCCTCTATAGAAGATGAGCTGAATCTCAGCTACTATATTCAACCATTGAAAAAATGCATAATTAAAAACATTTTTTATACTTCACCTTATTTTTCTGTCTTTCTTTGGGATGACAAAAACATAATCTCAGACTCTTTCCTCCCTCATCTCCCACACGTGTAGATATGTTTGCTTGGAGGAAGGAGGAGGCTTACTTGGTGACAACATACTGAATTGACGGGGCAGGAGCGGAGGTCTCTCTGGCCTTAGCGGTCAGTCCATTTGAGATCTTCCATCCGAGGGGGCTTCCCTTCTCATCCACATGGCCCCATTCAGACCTGATCGCTCAGGCTGTCAGAGTGGGGTCCCGGTCCCCCTGCAGGCAGCGCTCACTCCACGGCTCTCTGTGGCTAGTTGAGCACTAGGGATTTTTGCTACCTCTCTGTGGGCCACCAGCCTAGCCTCTCACTGCAACCATCCCATCTCTAGGAGCCTCTACTTCCTCAGGGTGCCTGGCTCTCTCTGGACCCACAAATCAGTGTGGGGTTCTGCAGATTTCCTAGGACTCCACCCTCAAAGTATTGATCTAAGCACGACCAGAATCGCATACCTCTGGCTTCTTACTCTTCCCAGAATGGGAAAGGCAAGGCCAGTGCTTTGACATGGGAGCAGCTGCAGAGGAAGGTGCTGCCCTGTCCTCAGTCTCTGTCTTCTTCTTGTCTCTGTGATATTTGTGGCAAATTGCAAAGAGGCTGTGATTCTCCTCCACTTCCTATAGGCAGCTGCTTTACAATGCCGCCTCGTGGCTCCATTCATCAAGGTGGAAACTGTTTCTCTACTTCTTGAATCTGAGCTGCGCTGCTAACCTTCTGCGGCCAACAGAATGTGGCAGAAGTGATGCCAGTTCTGACGCAGGCTGAGAAAGTGTTGCACACATCCGCCCCCCCGCTTGGGACCTTTCTGCCAACACATGAAGAAGCGAAGGCTAGCCTGCAGGACGATGGAGACGCAGCCGAGTTTCCCTGTCACCCCAGCTGGCAACGAGCCATGACAACAAGCCAATCAGCAGACAGGGATGGAGCCATCCGCGGACAGATGATGGCAGATCTGTAGGCTAGTCCAGCCACAAGCAGCCAAGGCGGCTCGGATGAGCAGAAATAGGGCAACGGGAAATGCTGTTTGTGTTACTGACTGAATGTTGGAGCCGTCTGTCCTGCAGCAAAGGCTGAGAATGTTTTTCATAACATTTTTGTTTTGCCCCAGATCCTCTGAATTCCCCTAAGGTATTAGACTTTAGAAACACTTACCTCTTCTTCTCTCCCCCTTAGGCCATAAGCCCAGAGCCTATAATCTGATTAAATTACAGGCAGTGGAAGATAGAAAGTGAAATAAATGCCAAAAAACCAAACAAAACTTACTATCACACCCCAAATATTTTTGCGAGCACACTCTTAACTGCCAGGGAATCCGAGTCACAGATTGTGAGAGCCTGTCAAACTCAGTCTCCTCAGAGTTTCCTTCTGTAGCCAGAGTCATCCACAATTTGTGGAACTCCTACTCTTAACATGTGCACAGTCATGTAGCACAGTCACGGATACTCACATCAGTGAGTCTTGATGTGACCACACTCACTAGTAACTCTCAGGAGTTACTGTCAGTGAAACAGGGACGGTTGCTTCTCAGATGTTTGCAGGGAACACTCACACTGGCTAACCTAATCTAACAGGCCCTTTGGATTAATATTGTCATGAAGTGTGCTCAGTTTCTCAAGTCCCTGGTCATTCCCACTAATTTGACCCATAGCTCTTTCCTCCAAATACACACACATATACAAATGCACAGACACAGCCTACATATACTCAGTTTCACCCAGACTCTGTGCATTGCAGAGCCAGTATCTTTTTGCTCTGGTGATGGGTCACACCAGCTTCTAGCAGCAACACATGTTGAGCCCAGAACCAAATCTTCCCCACTAATTTTCTCCAAGCTTAAATATTGTTCTCCCTCTTAGCTCTCCAGAAGAACAGAAAATGGTTCCAAAAGGCAGCCTCAGAAATCTCTAGTGTATTATCTCCCTTCTAGGGCATAGCTCAATATGACACTCTACATTCACCTTTTCATGAAAGATACTTTATTTCAGAGGCACAACTTAATTGTTTGAGACCCTCCAAAGAAAATTGTGTGGGCTGTTTTATCATCCATATCCCCAGTAAGTAAGTTTGGGGAGGTGAGAGAAGACTGCTAAAAGTCACCATTAGAACACAGACCAGATCCAAGATATTCAGTTGGACAAGTCAAGATTGGACAAGTGGACAAGTCAAGGTTTTCTCCAAGAATCATAAGTGATTGTTTGCCTTCCATTTACAAAACTAAGTGGCCCATCCCTTGAGGTTCCCTCAAGGAAGACATTCAGCTCTAAAAAACTGCAAGTTATTAACTTTAGGAACAAAAATTACCAGCAACTTCCACCCTAAAAAATGTAGTTCTATGTCTAAATTTTTAAGAATTATATTATATTTCTTCCTCTTGCACACTCTTTTTCTTTTCTTTCTTTCTTTTTTTTTTTTTTTTTTTTTTTTTGGTACAGAGCCTCAAGCTGTCACCCTAGCTAGAGTGCCGTGGCATCACAGCTCACAGCTACCTCCAATTCCTGGACTCAAGTGAGTCTCTTGCCTCCATCTCCCAAGTAGATGAGACGATAGGCGCCCGCCACAACACCCAGGCATTTTTTGGTTGCAGCTATCATTGTTGTTTGGTGGGCCGGGCTGGTTTCGAACCTGCCAGCTCAGTTGTATGTGGCTGGCGCCTTAGCCTGTTGAGCCACGGGCACTGAGCTGGCACACCCTTTTTCTTAGTCTATAAGATGTCAGTTGTTTCTGCCTGGGATGGTTGAAGGGTTATTCTGCCTTTGAGCTGTGTGTTCATTATGTTATCACTGGTTGTATAATTCTGTGCCACACATAGAATATTCTCAGTGTGGACTGGCTGCTGAAGAGGATAGCCCTACCAATTATACAGAAAAGTAGCTCTCAGTTTCTCCACAGCTCAGGTTTTTTCACTACAAAGAAGCAAGTGAGAAATGATTGCTGAAAAGGCTCATAGAGGCAGTGTGGGACGCGCCCAGTGTCAGGAGTGACACCATTATGGTTCTTTTCCCATTAAACAAAATTGCCTTCTTCCTTTGAAAATGAAAAAGTGAGAAAGATCATCTTTGGGAAGGTTTACCATCTTCTGGTCTCTTTAGAAAATAACACCCCACACTTTTCCTACTCCCAATCCTCCATAAGTGATGGTGAACCTTTGCCCCTGCTATGACAAATTGCTACTTAAAAAAAGTTATTTTCACATTTAGACAGTTTCCACAAAGAAAGAAAGAACATTTACATGCTAGATGCTTTATCTTCCAGAAAACACTCTGCCCATTTAGTAGAAAAGAAACCCAGCTGGTGTTCTGAGGAACAGAATCTTTGGTGGTTCCAGTGTCCAAGTACAAAGCCAAATAAAATAAAAGATCTATATAAATAGACATTATAAGTGACTAACGAAGAAAGCAAAAAGGCAAGATATATCAACAGCTTGGGAGATGCCCAAGTCTCTCCTTTTCAGCATTGTTATACAGAATATTAAGAGCATTACGTCTTATTTTCCTTTCATCATCTGCTTAATACAAATGCATGGTACGACATACCCATGATTTTTGACACTAAGTCAGGAGCATTTTTTGACTTTAAGTCAGGAGCATCTCATTTTCACCCATTACCTAAAGAATTATTTCTCTGTAATTTTTGAATGTGGTATTACATGTCTTTATCTAGTCCAGCATCTTCCTCACAAAAATGCATCTAAAAATATGACTCTAAGTTAAACAAATAATAATAGTGATCAGAGAAAAATGAACTGGTGTTTAGCAAGAAGGGAAAAGATAATCTCAAGCTGAGTCTTCAAAAGAAATGTGGAGCTAATAAGGCAGATACACTGAGACAGAGGGGTGGGGGAATTGCAAATAAGTGTGACAGAAAATATTTCTATGTCAACCGAATCTTTCCAGAAAAATAAGAAAAGGTTAAAACTAAGAGCCACGTCTTTTCATGTACAATGAAGAAATAAAGAACTTGTTTTCATAGGAGAAGCACTGATAATAAAATAAAAACTAAAAATAGAGAGTGCAGAAAAGATGGGATACCAAACATATGTTATTCCAGGTGCACATAATATTTTAAGGGTTCCTGGTCTCTCTTCCACATACAGTTACCATCCTTCCTACCTACGGTGACATGAGAAGTGCAAGTGCGTTCAATAGAAGGTTTACAGCTGCCAGAAGAACACGAATTTCAGCCTGCAGTGGAGTCAGTAGCTTCTTACTGTTCTTCCCCAAACTAGCCTTTGCTATATCCACTTTCAAGCCTTCCTGCAGAAGAATCTTTTATCGTTTTTGCCTGTGACCTCTCCTCATATTTTAAACTCTGATAAGTACCTTGTCATCTGCCATGACAACATCTTCCTTGGCTTTCCATGTCTCCATAAGGAAAGATTGGATTGGCGACTCTTTAAGAGATATATATACACCAGGAGCCTTCTATGTAAAATGGGCAGAATTTAACCAAATATTTGACTTATTGCTATTGTGTCTCCTCCCCACTTACTACACAAAGTCTCGTCTGCTCAACACTGTATCAAGAGCCAGAATATGATGCCATCACCCAGTTGCCTACCTGTGAAAAGGCTCTATACTCAGGTCTACCTTACCCCCTTCTCAAGATACCTAGGTTGGTCCTTTTTGTTCCTTCATCCCACTTAACCATGACATACCCTGGATTCTTTGAAAGATTTTCTGATCACAAATAATGGAGAAATATTCTGGAAGTTCAGATGGGCTACAAATTATTCCAGCCCTTCTTCATTCCGCAAATACCTACTGAGCTCTTCTTTTATGCTTGGGGCTGGATAGATACTGCTGAGGAATGAGGCCCCATCCTGGGATAGCTCCCCATCTAGCGGAGGAGACGTCTATACACAAAGTACTGCAGTAACAATATGTGGGATGTGCCCCTCTACTCTGTTCTCCTTTGTTTTTTTTTTTTGTTTGGTTTTTTTTATTTATTTATTTATTTTTTTTATTGAGTCATAGCTGTGTACAATAATTCAGTCAAGGAGTACAGTGTGTGGGCTTCACATACAATTGGAGATATTTTTATCAACCTGATTAATATAACATTCATGATATTTTCTCATTTACT
>CAUYRH010149929.1:0-10131 GCA_963574655.1 Perodicticus potto | reverse complement strand
ACAGGCAGCTCTCCTGTTCCCTCTCCGAGGTCTGCTTCTGAGCTGTTCTCTCTCTGACGTCCTGCCGAGGTCTGCCCCTGAGCTATCTGCTCAGGGGTTTATATAGTCCCAGGGAGTTGTTTTGCCAGAACTTCTTAGGGGCAGGTCTTCGTCAGTTACATGCAGCTGTCCAAGGAAGACCCAGTCCCTGGAGACTGACATGATATTGACCAGTCAGATGTGCACGAGGAGCAGACAGCAAGGTGCCAGTGTCTTCCGCACAGGTCCGGCCCTTTCGAAAGCTGGTTTCTCCATCCGCCACAGCATCAGCGCCACCAGGGCCAAGGCCGTGGTTGTAGAGCTGCCTTGTCCTGCATCAATAGTAACCCAGGGCAACAATCATTGTGATGTGAAGAGGAAGTCACTAAGGTTAAGCTAGAAGGCAGTAAAACGGGGCAACACCCATTGTGAGGTCAGGAGGCCGTTATGAAATTTTAGCTTAAAAATGGTAACCCAGCGTAACACCCATTCTGGTATCAGGAGTAAGATGGTCACCCAGTGCAACGCCCACTTGGGTGATGTCAGCAGAAAGTAACTACAATTAAGTTTAATGATGGTAACCCACGGTAACAGGCATTGTGATGTCAGGATGAAGATGGTAAACCAGGCCAAGACCCATTGGGATGTCAGGAGCAAGTCACTAAGGTGAAGATTAATGACTAACCCAGGGCAACACTCATTGTGAAGTCAGGAGGAACTCACTAAGGTTACGCTTAAAGAAGATAACCCTGAACAACACCCATTGTGATGTCAGGAGGACATCACTAATGTGAAGCTTAAATATGATAACTCAGGGTGACATCCCTCATGGTGTCAGGAGAAAGTCACTAAGGTTAAGCTTAAAGATGGTAACCCAAGGGGAAAATGATCGTGATGTCAGGAGGAAGTCGCTAAGTTTAAGCTTAAAGATGGTAACCCAGGGCGACACCCAACGTGATATCAAGAGTTAAGGAGGAAGTCACTAAATTTAAGCAAAATACGGTAACCCAGGGTGACACCCATCTTGATGTCAGGAGGAAGTCACTACGCTTAAGCTTAAGGATCATAATCCACATCAACAAACATTATTATGTAAGGAGGAAAATGCTAAGCCATGGCAACACCTATTATTATGTTAGGAGGAAGATGGTAACCCAGGGCAACACCTATTGTTGTGTCAGGAGGAAGTTGCTAAAGTATAAGTTTAAATACCAGACACAGGGCAACAACCAAAGTGATGTGAGTAGGAAGTTACTAAGGTTAAGCTTAAATATGGTAACCCAGGGTAAGAAACATTGTGATGTTAAGAGGAAGTCACTAATGTTAAGCTAAATGATGGTAACACAGAGCAAAACCTAGGGCGATGTCAGAAGGAAGATAGTAACCCAGAGCAACCCTCATTGTGAGGTCATGAGTAATATGGTAACCCAGAGCAACAACCATTCATTGTGAAGTCAGGAGGATATCACTAAGGTTAAACTTAAGGACAATGACCCAGGGCAACACACATTGTGGTGTTAGGAGGAAGTCACTAAGATTAAGCTTAAAAATGGGAACCCACAGCAACAAACATTGTTATTTCAGGAAGATGATAACCTAGGATAACACCCATTATGGTGTCAGGAGAAAGTCACTAAGGTTAAGCTTAATGATGGTACTACATGGGAACACACATTGTGATGTCAGGAGTAAGATGGTAACTGAGGGCAGCATTCCTTGTAATGTCAGGAGGAAGACAGTAACCAAGCACAACCCACATTGTGATGTCAGGAGGAAGATGTTAACACAGAGCAACATTCCTTGTGGTGTGAGGAGGAACTCAGTAAGGTTAAGCTTAAAGATGGTAGCACAGGGCCACATCCGTTGTGATGTCAAGAGGAAGTCACTAAGGTTAAGTTTAAACATGGTAACCCAGGACAACCCACATTGTGAAGTCAGGAGGAAGGCAGGAAGGTTAAACTTAAGGATGGCAACCCAGGGCAACACCCATTTTGATGTCATGAGGAAGTCACTAAGTTTAAGATTAAAGATGGTGGCTCGGCACCTGTGGCTCAGTGGGCTGAGGTGCCAGCCACGTACACCTGAGCTGGTGGGTTCGAATCCAGCCCGGGCCCGCCAAACAACAATGACGGCTGCAACAAAAAAATGGCCGGACGTTGTGGCTGGCACCTGTAGTCCCAGCTACTTGGGAGGCAGAGGCAAAAGACTCGCTTGAGCCCAGGAATTGGAGGTTGCTGTGAGCTGTGGTGCCAGAGCACTCTATCCAGGGTGAGAGCTTGAGGCTCTGCCTCAAAAAAAAAAAAAAAAAAAAAGATTAAAGATGGTAACCCAGGAAAACACCCATTGTTATGTGAGGAGGAGCACACTAAGGTTAAGCTTAAAGAAAGTAACCCAGGGCTACAACATTGTGATGTCAGAAGGAAGTCACTTATATTAAGCTTAAAGATGGTAAACCAGGGCAGGGCCCATTGTGGTGTCAGAAGGAAGTCACTAATGTTAAGCTTAAAGCTGGTAACCCAGGGCACCACCCTTTGTGATGTCAAGAGGAAGTCACTAAGGTTAAGCTTAAAGATGGTAACTCTGGGCAATACCCATTGTGTAGTCAGGAGGAAGTCACTAAAGGTAAGCTTGTACATGGTAACCCAGCGCCACACCCACAGTGATGTCAGGAGGAAGTCACTAAGGTTAAGCTTAAAGATGGTAACCAAGGGAAACACCAATTGTGAAGTCAGGAGGAAGATGGTAACCAAGGGCAACAATGATTGTGATGTCAATAGGAAGTCACTAAGGTTAAGCTTAAAGATGGTAACCCAGGGAAACACCCACTGTGATGTCAGGAGGAAGGCATTAACCCAGGGCAACAATCATTGTGATGTCAAGTGGAAGTCACTAAGGTTAAGCTTAAAGATGATAACCCAGCACAGCACCTATTGTGATGTCAGGAATAAGTCACTAACGTTAAGCTTACAGATGCTAACCCAGGGCAAGACACATTGTGATATAACGAGAAAGATGGTTACCCAGGGCAACACCCATTGCAATGTCATGAGGAAGATGGGAACCCAGGTCAACAACCATTGTGATGTCAGGAAGAAGTCACTAATGTTAGCTTACAGATGGTAACCCAGGCCAAGACCCATTGTGATGTCAGGAGGAAGATGGTTACCAATGGCAACACCCATTGTGATGTCAGGAGGATGTCACTAAGGTTAAACTTAAAGACGGTAACCCAATCTAACACCCATTGTGGTGTCTGGGAGAAGATGTTAACCCAGTGCAACACCCATTGTGATGTGAGAAGAAAGTCACTGTGGTTAAGCTTAAAGAGGGTAATCCATGGTAACATGTATGGTGATGTTGGGGGAAGATGGTATCACAGAGCAACATCCATTGTTGTGTAAGGAGAAAGTCACTAAGGTTAAGCTTAAGGATGGTAACCTAGAGCATCACCCTTTCTGATGTTGGGAGGAAATCACTAGGCTTAAGCGTAAGGTGGCAATGCACTGAGACACCCATTGTGCTATCAGGAAGGTACTTCCTTAGTGATTAGAGGAAGTCACTAAGTTTAAGCTTAAAGTCAGTAAGCCAGTGCAACACCTTTTGTGATGTCAGGAGGAAGTTACTAAGGTTATACTTAAGGATGGTATCCCAAAGCAACACCAAGTGTGGTGTCAGAAAGAAGTCACTAAGGTTAATCCTAACGATGGTAAGTGAGAGTGACACACATCGAGAAGTCAGGAAGACGATGGTAATCCAGGGAAACACCCATTGTGATGTCAGGAGGCATTCACTAAGTTTAAGCATAAAGACAGTAACCCAGGGCAACACACATTGTGATGTCAGAAGGAACTCACTAAGGTTAAGCTTAAAGATGGTAAACCAGGGCCACATCCATTGTGGTGTCAAGAGAATTCAGTAAGGTTAAGCTTAAAGAAGGCAACCCAGGGCAGCACCCTTTCTGGTGTCAGGAGGAAGTCACTCAGGTTAAGCTGAAAGATGATAACTCAGTGCAACACCCATTGTGATGTCAGGAGGAATTCACTAAGGTTAAGCTTAAAGACAGTAACCAAGGCAACAAACATTGTGATGTCAGAGGGATTTGGTAACCCACAGAAACACCCACTGGGTTGTCAGGATGAAGATGGTAACCCAGGGCAACACCCATTCTTATGTCAAGAGGAATATGGTAACCCTGGGCAACACCTAATGTTGTGTCAGGAGGAAGTCCCTGAGGTTAAGCTTAAGGATTGTAACTCAGGTAAACACCCATTGGGATGTCAGAGGGAAGTCACTAAGGTGAACCTTAAAGATGGTAATCCAGGGCATCACCCATTGTGGTGTTAGGAGGAAGTCACTAAGGTTAAGCTTACAGAGGATAACTCAAGGCAACACCCATTGTGATGTCAGGAGGAAGTCTTTAAAGTTAAATTTATATATGCTAACCCAGCTCACTACCCACTGTCATGTCAGGAGGAAGTCACTAAGGTTAAGCTTAAAGATGGTAGCCCAGGGCAACACCCATTCTGTTGTCAGGAGGAAGATAGTCACCCAGGACAACAGTCATTGTGATATCAAGCAGAAGTCACTAAGGTTAAGCTTAAAGATGATAACCCAGTGCACACACCCATTGTGATGTCAGGAATAAGTCACTAATCTTAAGCTTTCAGATGGCAACTTAGGCCAAGACCCATTGTGATCTCAGGAGGAAGATGGTTACACAGGGCAACACTCATTGTGGTGTCAGGGGGAATAGGGGAACCCAGGGCAACACCCATTGTGATGTGAGGATAAAGTCGCTCCAGTTAAGCTTGAAGATGGTAACTCATGGTAACACGCATTGTGATCTCAGGAGGAAGATGGTAACAGAGGGCAGTATCCATTGCTGTGTAAGGAGGAATTCACTAAGGTTAAGCTTAAGGGTGGCAACCTAGAGTGTCACCCATTCTCATGTCAGGAGGAAACCCCTACACTTAAGCTTAAGACAGTAATGCACAGCGACATCCGTTGTGATATCAGGAATTATGGAAGAAGTGACTAAGTTTAAGCTTAAAGTCAGGCACCAAGGGCAACAACCTTTGTGATGTCAGGAGGAAGTTACTAAGGTTAACCTTAACTATGGTATCCCAGGGTAACACCCAGTGTGGTATCAGAAAGAAGTCACTAAGGTTAAGGCCAATGAAAGTAAGTGAGGGTGACACCCACAGCAATGTCAGGAGGAAGATGGTAACCCAGGGTAACACCCATTGTGATGCCAGGAGGCATTCACTAAGGTTAAGTATAAAGATGGCAACCCATGGCAACACCCATTGTGAGGTCAGGAGGAACATGGCATCACAGGGTAACACTCTTTGTGATTTCAAGAGTCAGATGGTAACTCAGTGCAACACCAAATGTTGTGTCAGGAGGAAGTCCCTAAGGTTAAGCTTATAGATTGTAATCCAGTGCAACACCCATTGTCATGTGAGGAGGAAGTCACTATGGTTAAGCTTAAAGATGGTAACCCAGGGCAACACCCATTGTGATGTCAGGAGGAAGATAGTGACCCAGGGACACAATCATTGTGATGTCAAGTGGAAGTCACTAAGGTTAAGCTTAAAGATGATAACCCAGGCCAACACCCATTGTGATGTCAGGAAGAAGTCACTAATGTTAGCTTACAGATGGTAACCCAGGCCAAGACCCATTGTGATGTCAGAAGGAAGATGTTTACCAACGGCAACACCCATTGTGATGTCATGAGGAAAATGGTAACCCAGAGTAACACCCATTGTGATGTCAGGAGGACATTACTAAGGTTAAATTTGAAGACGGTAACCCAGTATAACACCCAGTGTGGTGGGTGGGAGAAGGTGGTAACTCAGGGTAATACCCATTGTGATGTGGGGAGAAAGTCACTACAGTTAAGCTTAAAGAGGGTAACCCATGTTAACATGTATGGTGATGTCAGAGGGAAGATGGAAGATGGTATCACAGGGCAACATCCATTGTTGTGTAAGGAGGAAGTCTCTATGGTTAAACTTAAAGATGGTAAACTAGAGCATCACTCTTTCTGATGTCAGGAGGAAATCACTAGGCTTAAGCTTAAGACGGTAATGCACAGCAACACCCATTGTGATATCAGGAAGTGTGGAGGAAGTCACTAAGTTTAAGCTTAAAGTCAGTCACCCAGGGCAACAACCTTTGCAATGTGAGGAGAAAGTAACTGATGTTGTTCTTAAGGAAGGTATCACAAGGCAACACCCAGTGGGATGTCAGAAAGAAGTCACTAAGGTTAATCCTAACAATGGTAAGCAAGGGTGACACCCACTGCAATGTCAGGAGGAAGATTGTAACCCAGGGAAACACCCATTAAGATGTCAGGAGGCATTCACTAGGTTTAAGCGTAAAGACAGTAACCCAGGGCAACACACATTGTTATGTCAGGAGGAAGTCACTAAGGTTAAGCTTAAAGATGGTAACCCAGGGTCACACCCATTGTGGTGTCAAGAGGAAGTCAGTTAAGTTAAGCTTAAAGATGGTAACCCAGAGCAACACCCATTCTTGTGTCAGGAGGAAGTCTCTCAGGTAAGCTCAAAAATGTTAACCCAGTGCAACACCCATTGTGATGTCAGGAGGAAGATGGTAATTCATGGAAACACCCATTGTGATGTCAGGAGAAATTCACTAAGGTAAGGCATAAAGACGGTAACCAAGGGAAACAAACATTGTGATGTCAGAGGAAGATGGTAACTTACGGAAACACCCAGTGGGTTGTCAGGATGAAGATGGTAACCCTGGGCAACACCCAATGTTGTTTCAGGAGGAAGTCCCTAAGGTTAAGCTTAAGATTGTAACTCAGGGCAACACCCATTGTGATGTCAGAATGAAGTCACTAAGTTTAACCTTAAAGTTGGTAAGCCACGGCCACACCCATTGTGGTGTTAGGAGGAAGTCACTAAGTTTAAGCCTACAGAGGCTAACCCAAGGCAACACCCATTGTGATGTCAGGAGGAAGATGGTAACCCAGGGAACACCCATTGTGATGTGAGGAGGAGGTCATTAAAGTTACGTTTATATATGGTAACACGGTTCACCACCCACTGTGATATCAGGAGGAAGTCACTAAGGTTAAGCTTAAAGATAGTAGCCCAGGACAACACCCATTCTGATGTCAGGAGGAAGACAGTAACCAAAGGCAACAGTTATTGTGATACCAAGTGGAAGTCACTAAGGTTAAGCTTAAAGATGATAACCCAGTGCAACACCCATTGTGATGTCAGGAAGAAGTCACTAATGTGAAGCTTTCAGATGGTGACTTAGGCCATGACCCATTGTGCTGTCAGGAGTAAGATTGTTACACAGGGCAACAGCCATTGTGGTGTCAGGAGAAATATGATAACCCAGGACAACACCCATTGTGATGGGAGGAGAAAGGCATTCCAGTTAAGCTTGAAGACGGTAACCCACGTTAACACCCATTGTGAAACCAGGAGGAAGATGGTAACACAGGGCAGCATCCATTGTTGTGTAAGGAGGAAGTCACTAAGGTTAAGCTTAAGGATGGTAACATGGAGTATCTCCCATTCTGATATCAGGAGGAAATCCATAAGCTTAAGCTTAAGATTGTAACTGCGACACCCATTGTGATATCAAGAAGTCTAGAGGAAGTCATTAAGTTTAAGCTTAAATTCAGTAACCCAGGGCAACACCTTTTGTGATGTCAGGAGGAAGTTTCTAAGGTTAACCTTAATGATGGTATCCCAGGGCAACACGCATTGTGGTGTCAGAAAGAAGTCATTCAGATTAAACCTAATGACAGTAAGCTAGTTGGACACCCACTGCAATGTCAGAAGGAAGATGGTAATGCAGGGCAACACCCATTGTGATGTCAGCAGGCATTCACGAAGGTTAAGCATAGAGATGTTAACCCAGGGCAACACACATTGTGTTGTGAGAAGGAATGTGGTAATCCATGGCAACACCCATTTTGAGGTCAGGAGGAACATGGTAACACAGGGCAACACTCTTTGTGATGTCAAGAGTAAAATTGTAACCCAGGGAAACACCCATTGTGATGTCAGGAGGGAGTCACTAAGGTTAAGCTTAAAGATAGTAACTCAGGGAAACACCCATTGTGATGTCAGGAGGAAGTCACTAAGGTTAAGGTTAAAGATGGTAACTCAGGGCAACACGCACTGTGAAGTCAGGAGAAAGGTAGAACCCCAAGGCAATAATCATTGTGATTTCAAGTGGAAGTCACTAACGTTAAGCTTAAAGATGATAACCCAGTGCAACACCCATTGTGATGTCAGGAAGAAGATGGTAACCCAATCCAACACCCAATGTTCTGTCAGGAGGAAGTCACTAAGGTTATGCTTAAAGATTGTAACCCAGGGAAAAAAACATTTTTATGTCAGGAGGAAGTCACTAAGGTTAAGCATAAAGATACTGGTAACCCAAGCGATGAGTCATTGTGATGTCAGGTCGATGGTTACCAATGACAACAACCATTATGATGCCATGAGGAAGATGGTAGCCCAGGGCAACA
The DNA here is from genome assembly GCA_963574655.1 of Perodicticus potto. Classification (NCBI taxonomy): domain Eukaryota; kingdom Metazoa; phylum Chordata; class Mammalia; order Primates; family Lorisidae; genus Perodicticus; species Perodicticus potto. Next base: position 1,586 of record CAUYRH010149929.1, on the reverse strand, counting down.
CCCATCGTGATGTCAGGAAGAAGTCACTAATGTTAGCTTACAGATGGTAACCCAGGCCAAGACACATTGTGATGTCAGGAGGAAGATGGTTACAAAGGTCAACACCCATTGTGATGTTATGAGGAAAATGGTAACCCAGGGAAACACCTACTGTGATGTCAGGAAGAAGTCACAAATGTTAAGCTTACAGATGGCAACGTAGGCCAAGACCCATTGTGATGTCAGGATGAAGATGGCAACCCAGGGCAACACCCATTGTGACGTGAGAAGGCAGTCACTACGGTTAAGCTTAAAGATGCTAACCACCAGTAACACTCATTGTGATATCAGGAGGAGGATGGTAATACAGGGCAACATCCATTTTTGTGTAAGGACAAAGTACTAAGGTTAAGCTTAAAGATGGTAACCTAGGGCATAACCCATTTTGATGTCAGGAGGAAATCCCTACGCTTAAGATTAAGACAGTAATGCACAGCAATACCCATTGTGATATCAGGAGGAAGATGTTAAGCCAGGGTAACAACATTTGTGATGTCATGATGAAGACACTAAAGTTAAGCTTAAAGATGGTAATGCAGGGCAACACACATTGTGATCTCAGGAGAAATATGGTAACCCAGGACAACACCCATTGTGGTGTCAGAAAGAAGTCACTAAGGTTAAGCCTAAAGATGGAAACCTAGGGCAACATGTCCTCCTGATGCCACAGTGTGTGCTGCCCTGGGTTACCGTCTTTTCACTTAACCTCAGCGATGTGTCCTGACCTCAAAGTAGGTGCTTCCCTAGGTTACCATCTTAACGCTTAACCTCAGTGGCCTGCTCCTGATGCCACATTAAGTGCTACCCTGGGTTACCATCTTTAACCTCAACCTCAGTGACATCCTCCAGACACCACAGGGTGTGTGGTCCTGGTTTCCCGACTGTATTCTTAACCTAAGTGCCTTCCTCCTGATGCCACAGAGAATGCAGCCTGACATCACAATGGGTGTTGCCCTGGGTTGCCAACTTTAAGCTTAACCTTAGTGACTTCCTCCTGACATCACAATGGGTGTTGTCCTGGGTTACCATGTTTAAGCTTAACCTTAACGACTTCCTCCAGACACGACAGTGGATTTTGTGCTGGGTTAATATCTTCTTCCTTACATCACTATGGGTGTTGCCAGGGGTTACCATTTTTAAGCTTAACATTAGTGGCTTCCTCTTGACATCACAATGGGTGTTGCCTGAGTTACCATCTTTAAGCTTAACTGTAGTGACTTTCTCTGGGCACCACAATGGATGTGGACCTGTGTTGCCATCTTTAAGTTTAACCTTAGGGACTTCCTGCTAAAATCCCAATGGGTATTTCCCTGGGTTACCATCTTCCAACTGATATCACAATGGGTATTGTCCTGGGTTACCATCTTCCTCTTAAAATGATAATGTGCATTGCCCTAGGTTACCATCTATAAGCTTAACCTTAAGGATTTCCTCATGAGACCAGGATGGGTGTTGCACTGGGTTATCACCTTTAAGCTTAACCTTGGTGACTTCCTTCTGACAGTACAATGGGTGTTGCCCTGGGTTTCTGGTTTTAAGCTTAACCT
>CAUYRH010149928.1:0-31543 GCA_963574655.1 Perodicticus potto | reverse complement strand
GAAATTTACTAAATGTAGAATACAAATGTCTTAACACAATAACTAAGAAAATGCCATGAAGGCTATGTTAACCTGTTTGATGAAAATATTTCAAATTGTATATAAAACCAGCACATTGTACCCCACAATTGCATTAATGTACATAGCTATGATTTAATTAAAAAATAAATAAAAACGAGAGATTAAAAAAAAAAAGAGGGCTGTAGTTGTGTTGCTGGATCAATAACCTATACTTAAAAGGGGAAAACCTTGATTTTTACCTTTTCCTCCTATATTATCCTAAAATATCTAACATAAATCATTTAGAAATACATACATCCATAGTAATAGAAACATATGTGTATATACATTCATTTATCATCATGCTGCTCTTGGAAAGGCCTGAAATTTCATAAATTTATCTACATATTTTAAAGTGGATTGAGAATTTTATTTATTGGATATAAATACTACTAAATCATTAAATGTCTCAGGTAACATATTAAATGAAGACATGACATTTCAGCTAATGAAGGAAAGCCATTTATCTTGAAATTTTCTTGCTACAGAAAAAGAAACCTTTAAAAATGGCCTTAAGTTTGCAAAAATCAGCAACTTTAATCTATCCACATTCTTTTGACCTTTACACTCAACCTCAAAAAAATGTTCAGCAACATAAATTCGATCTCAAAAGGCTGCTGCAGATCTCATTTTCTGCTGTTTCTCCATTAGGTATTTATGGGACTTGCTAGTGTTACAAGGGACTAGTAAAACGCCAAAGTAATCCTGCAGTTCCTGGTTATGAATTCAGCTTTTCCCTGTGAGATGGTTAACTTTTTTCCCCCTTGCCAAGGCCTTTTCAGTTTTGAGTATAAAACTTAGACTATAGGTGCAATGTTCACCAAGAGATAGTAGGGGTATGTAGGGACTGAAGGCAGAGGGCAAGAAAATTAATCAGATTTAGTAGTTCAACTATTGAAACACAATATTTTTTTAAGTCATCAGAGTAGCTTGTTACACATTTGCACTAATTGAAATCACAGCATGCTTACACAGGATAGAAACTGAATACAAGGAGTTATGAAGTTTGAAGATCTCAGCTGTGTGCATGACTTCCCTTAACTGCACAGGAAACCAGCTGCTTCCATTTATGACATGTATTGAACACATGTGCTCCAGTATATCCATGACATAACATGTAACACTATACTTTTCGGACAAGTTTGCCAAGAGGGGGTTGGAGGGTACAAATATGCTAGTAAGACAAAAAACATATAGTATATGTTGATTATTTTTTGCATGTTAGTAAGGCAAGAAAAAAACTTAAGTTGTGTTTCCGTTAATGTCCTTTATACTCCATTATGAAATATAATGAAATCAGTGAACTTAAAAAGAAATCCATTCATTATAAACATAAAAGTTTATCAAAGTCCAAGTCTAAATTAACTCCGAGACAAGGAAAAATATTAAATTAGCCAGTAATACCTATCACTTATCCACCATAGACACGGTACTACATTAGTCATGGAATACTGGACCATGAGACTAAAACTTTTAAGTAATTTACATAAAACTAAATCAAATTATCCCCATTTGCCTCATCTCAGCTAATGGAGGTTCCATCCCTGCCATACTACTACTTTCCAATCTAACAGCAAATTCTATTAAAACTACCTGCAGAACTATATCCAGAACCTGATTGGTTCTTATCACCTCTACTGCCAATACTGAGTTTAGAAAAGTCCTCAAACTTTTTAAACAGGGGGCCAGTTCACTGTCCCTCTGACCGCTTGAGGGTTGGACTATAGTTAAAAAAAAAAAAAAAACTATGAACAAATTCCTATGCACACTGCACATATCTTATTTTGAAGAAAAAAAACAAAATGGGGGCGGTGCCTGTGGCTCAAAGGAGTAGAGTGCCGGCACCATATGCTGGAGGTGGTGGGTTCAAACCTAGCCTCGGCCAAACTGCAAAACAAAAAAATAGCTGGGTGCTGTGGCAGGCGCCTGTAGTCCCAGCTACTGGGGAGGCTGAGGCAAGAGAATCGCCTAAGCCCAGGAGTTGGAGGTTGCTGTGAGCTGTGTGACGCCACGGCACTCTACAGAGGGTGATAAAGTGAGACTCTGTCTCTACCAAAAACAAAAAAGGAAACAAATACAAATACAATATTTAAAATAAAAAAAAAAAAAAAAGACCTCCTAACTTTAGGGAAAAAAGGCCCCCGTTAACTGCATAAAAAGGCCCTACTAAACTTCAAAACAAACAAACAAAAAAAATAGACCTCCTAACTTCAAAAAAAATAAATAAATAAATCCTGGTAGGAACCTGTGGCTCAAAGGAGTAGGGCGTCAGCCCCATAAACCGGAGGTGGCGGGTTCAAGCCTGGCCCTGGCCAAAAACTGCAAAAATAAATAAATAAATAAATAAATAAATAAATAAAGACAGAGTTCACTCAAAAGTAAACAAAAGCACTAATTAAAAAAAAAAATAAAATAAATCCTCTACTCAGCCCTACTATGAAGCTAATTTATAGCTTTCATATGAAGGCTATAACCCAACTATAGCACAAGAATATGGGGAAATGGACAAGGGAGGGAAGGGGAGGGTTGAGGTTGGAGGCGAGGGAGGGTAATTGGTGGGACCACACCTATGGTGCATCTTAGTACAGGTGAACCTTATTAAATGCAGAATACAAATGTCTTTATACAATAACTAAGAAAATGCCATGAAGGCTATGTTAATCAATTTGATGAAAATAGTTCAGATTATATATGAAACCAGCATATGGTACCCCTTAATCAATAATGTACACAGCTATGATTTGATAATAAAAATAATAAAAAAAAAATTCCTAACTTGTTTTTACCTCAGTCCTCAGGCAGCAGCAGGTTCTGCACAGGCAAGCTTGTGACTCCTCTGATCACGAGTCTCAGTCTCACCTGAGACTGAGAGGGGAGAGACAGAGAGAAGGAGGGGAGTTGGAGAGTGCTGTGGCGCACATTCCACATATGCGCACTGTGGCCCTGGACCACTTGGCTGCTAAGCAGGACAGGCACCAGTGGCAAAAACACCAGGCAGCTGCATGTGGCCCACGGGCCTAGTTTGAGGACCCCTGCACTATATTGCCCTCAGTAGAGTGCTATGACATCACAGCTGACAGCAACCTCAAACTCTTCGGCTTAAGCAATTCTCTTGCCTCAGCCTCCCAAGTAGCTGGGACTACAGACATCCACCACAACACCTGGCTATTTGTTGTTGTCATTTTTGTTTAGCAGGCCTGGGGCGGGTTTGTACCTGCCTGCCTTGGTGTATGTAGCCAGCGCCCTAACCACTGAGCTATGGGCACCAAGCCACAGTTCTCAATCCTCATTAAAAACATCTGTTTTCCCCCTTCAGTATTCCCCTGGTCTTCTTTGACACAATGGGCTGTTAAGCAGACAGAATTAAAAAATACTCTAGAGCTGTGCAACTATTCACAAATTCCACTTTAAACAGAAACACAATGTGCAGTTGTCAAAAGGTGATAAGACTGGCATACTTGACCCCCATAAACTCTCGCCAACCAGCCTCATGTGGTAGTGGCACCAGTTAGGCGAGGGAAGTTAGAACTAAATCATGAGTGTTATAGCCATCAATTTAGGCCATATGGCTTACTAAGGTTCTAATTGTGCCAGTCAATCTGGGAGGATTATTTTGTTGAAACTCATTCTATTCACTGATATTTTAAATGTGTTCATTTTAAAAATAAAAGAAAAATATAAAAGATGAACAAAATGTGTTAATAAAAGTAAAAGGATTTGTTCTGAAATATTTGGGTTCATTCAAAAGGCCGCACGTAAGGACCTAGAAGGCTACAGGTTCCCCACCTTGTCCTAAGAACAACTTTTCATTTTCCTGTGAGTATTAGTTTTTTTTCTTAACATTCTATATAACACTTCCAGTTTTTCCAAAATAATAACTTTTTCTATGTTTCCTCTAACAGGTCAATAATTTAGAGATTTTATCTAATTAAAAAAATCTAATTAATGATACTATAAAACTATAAAAGGAATGTTCTAAATTTTCTGCTGCTTAGGACTCATCGCTCTAACACAAAAACAAAATAACAAACAAAAAAGACATAAGAAAGGATTAGACTATTCTCAAAATCTGTAAGGAATTTGTGTAAGATTTAAAACAGACATAAGTTTTTAAAGAACTTTCAAATGCAACAGTTAATCCACGTAATAATTCAATAACTAACATAGATTCAAAGTTCTAACAGATACCATATGCAACCTGTAATAAAACCTGGGTTAAGAAATTTCAGGCAATAGGATAATTTCATTTTCCATTAAAAATACTCATTTATCTGTAGTAAACTGGCTATGATATAACATCTGAAAACACTGTCATTATTGTACAATACAACCATAGTATAGATAAGATTTTTTGTTATTAGCTAGGAAACTAAAAGTTGGGCAGTACTACTGCAAAAATTTTCTAAGTTTACTATCAGAGACATGTATACTGAGTACTAATTTTGTAAAGTCTAGTACATGTTAAGATAAATTTAGCTAAAGAAAAAAGATGAAACAGCAGGAGAGTTACATTTAGCCTACAAAATGTTTGCATTCTAAATTATCGATTATGTTGAATACCTACTATGTGTAAAACTCTATTATAAAGGGAATATATGTTGTAAGATGTAATGCTATTATAATGGGAAATACAAAAAAATTTGTGTTAGTATTGCTATGGGGAAGGCTAAGAAATATATATATTATACTCCACATTTTAAATCAAAGTGAAACAATTAATTGAAATGCCAATAGTACTGCCAGAGTTTTTATCCTTGCCAAAATAATCAAAGCCTTTGTTCTGATAATTATACCAATATTAGGCTACATAAGCCATTCAGACTCAGAAGGTAAGAAAGTTTTAAAATAGGATCAGTATGCAGAAAAAAATCAGATTTTAACTTAGTGAAGCAAGAAGTATATTTATTGTTTTCTGCTAACAGTTTTTGAGGCAAAGAACAAATGTCTAGTAGCTGAACCAAGAGAAGTTGGGAACTTAAATGGCTTTGTTAAAAAACCAACCAAACAAAAATTTTCTATTTCTGGTTTCTCAAGTTTATAGTTGGTTTACTCTAACGATTTACTCTAAGTATTCCTTATTTTAATCACAGAAGATATCCTGCAAATTTAAAGACCGAAAACTGGCAACCCCCATCAGCAGTATATTACAATAGCGTCTTTTATTAGAAACTTGATACTCCTTATTCATTCATCTGCTAGACAGAACTTCCTGGCAAATAGTCCATTGTGATGACATAATTTCTGACAAAGACATTCTTAGTAAAATGGAGACTACCACGGCTAATCATTATGGTTTTATTTTAAACATTTTCTTAAGCTGTTAGTAATTCATGAAATAAAAGGGACACTTCACTAGAACATCCACATCATGTCCTGTCATCCTTAAGGGATAACCTCACAGAGGAAAGGATACAAACAAACTAAAAAACTTGCAAATTTCATGTTTGTTAGGGACAATTTTGCTTATACTACAGTGGTTTATAGCCAAGTATTTAAACTGTACATGGTAAGGATCAAAGCAATTAGAATAATCTGACAGGTGAAACCATTTACATAGAAATTTTAGAAAAAACTAAATGTCCTTTAATATGTTCCCATTATTTGTATTATGAAAAACTAAAAGGTTAATGCACATCTGAAAAACTACAATCTTTTTATATTTACCCCACTTTGTAAAGCAATGATATTAAACATATATGTGTGCGTGTAAGAAATAAAAGTTAAACCCACAAACTGGCTATACTAATGTCTGAAAATTCACACTCACAAAATAGACTTATAAGAAGAAACAAAACAAGCTCCAACTTCCACTCCCATCCCTTGTAACAAAATGAGGTAATCTTTGGTCTGTCTGTGTCTATTAGCACCATACAGTTTATGTCAAAAGGACCTTTTAGTGCACAGAGGTATCACAATAATTTTTTTTTTTTGTTCTTTAACCAAAAAATCCCTCATTTGTGATAAGCTTGGGAGAATAATGCTCAAGCAGGTGTTCTTTCACAGTATTTTCCTCTCAGGGTGGAGGAATAGTTGAGATAGCCAGAGATGGAAACCAAACTTCTAACCTCAAATCTCTTTCTAATTTGAAGTTTGAAAATAAAGTAACATGGTTTCTATTTTTTAAAGTTTCATATAATTATGTCATCATGGGGTTGGGTAGGAGTGGGAACGTATTTGGATACTTTTTTAATTTTAAATCATTGGGCGACAGGAAAGAACCTATAAAAGTTGGTATGGCAATTAAGCAAGAGACAGAGCCTCAAGCTGTCACCCTGGATAGAGTACCGTGGCATCACAGCTCACAGCAACCTCCAATTCCTGGGCTCAAGTGAGTCTCTTGCCTCTGCCTCCCAAATATCTGGGACTACAGGCATCCGCCACAATGCCTGGCCGTTTCTTTTTGGTTGCAGCCATCATTGTTGTTTGGCGGGCCCGGGCTGGATTCGAACCCGCCAGATCAGGTGTACGTGGCTGGCGCCTTAGCCTGTTGAGCCACAGGCGCCGAGCCATTAGTGTGGTTTGTTTTATATCAAAAGCTAATGGATATAGGTTACTTGACAAAATTCAATAACTCAGATTTTTCCTCTTGTAATTCTTTATAAGTAGCATATCCTTTAAGTCCTTTATTGCTGAAGAATGATTTCCTTGTGCCTTTTCATGAATGAAAACTTAACTAGTTATTAAATTTTGTATTATAAATTTTTTAACCTCAGAAGTCTGCATTACATTACCTACTATTTCTGGACCTTGCATATTTCTATGAAGAATCTGAGCTAGCCTAATTTTTCCCTTATATAGGTGACTGGGTTTTGCTCATAGATTGCCCCAGTACGACTCTTGATTTAATCTTGCATAATAAAATCTACCCAATACTCCCCCTTGAGGTTGATCATTCTACTTTTCCTGGAACGCAGCTCAACTTAGGTTTGTGAATTCACGTCTCTCAGGTGTAGAAAGCCGTGTTGCCCTTTTCTGTTTATCTGTCTCTAATTCAGAGACGAGGATGCAACTGCTGGACCTCCTCTCCATTTTCTGGCCTTTGTGGATATTTTCTTTCAGGGTTTTATCTATGTAATTTCCTCATTATGTTCTTAGTTCCATATTGTCTAGCATTGAGAGTTCAGAGCTAAAAGGATTTCACACATAGGTGAGTTAATTTTACACCATTGGGACTCCTACCAAAGAAATGTAGCATAAGTATAATGTCCTCACCTCGGTCTTCTCATCTGTAAAATGCGGATAATGACAAAACCCAAATAATGGATGTCTTCTGAGGTTTCAATGAGAACCTAAGAGTAAGATATTGAGAAGCCTTCCTGGTATATAGTAAGTAAATATTAGCTCTTATAAGCATTATAAATAATCACTGGCTCATTTCTCACCATATATTTTACTTGATACTACTTCTTCTTTTTTTTTTTTTTTTTTTTTTTTGAGACAGAGCCTCAAGCTGTCACCCTGGATAGAGTGCCGTGGCATCACAGCTCACACCTGCCTCCAATCCAATTCCTGGGCTCAAGCGACTCTCCTGCCTCTGCCTCCCAAGTAGCTGGGACTACAGGTGCCCGCCACAATGCCCGGCCATTTTTTTGGTTGCAGCCATCATTGTTGTTTAGCAGGCCCCGGCTGGATTCGAACCTGCCAGCTCAGGTGTACGGCTGGTGCCTTAGCCTGTTGAGCCACAGGCACTGAGCCACTTGATACTACTTCTAATGGATTTTAATATTTGTGATGGCTTTATTATTAATATCTTCAATTTCTTTCCTTAGCTCTCCCATCTCCCTTTTTAATTTCTTCTGTTTCTCTGTTCTCTTTGAATTCTTTTTTTCAGTTTCTCTAATGTCACGTCCGTCCTTTACTTATCCAGAGTCCACGTTCTCTCTTATTTCCACACATTTTCTAAAGGTAATTTCTACTTCTGCAGTGTACACTAAATAGTCTCATAGCCGCACTACAAACCATTCCAATTTCCACTTTGGTGATCTACTCACTCAGGAAAGAGAAATTCCGAAAACAAGGCGAGAACGCCACCGCAGGGATTTAGCACTAATTTATTGCTCAAAAACTACAACTCAGTTTTGCTTCCACTCGACCCTCTATCTGGCCTCATCTCTATTCCACTTTGTGTTACAACTTCAGGCCTCATAAAATGCCTCACATCACCCCACTTCTCATTTTAGCTGCAGTTCCCGCGGACAGTTCAGTGTGGGCTCAGGCTCCCTCGTCGCACCACATCTGCTCTGAAGTCTGAGCTGTGCACCTCCGGGCTTCAGCCTCACCTCCTTCTTAGGAGCCTGCTCTGCTGCCCACAAGTGCTGTCTGGAAGCAGGGGTAGTTAGGACCCTGAGGTGGCCTTTAGCCATTAAAATATAGGAGACTATAGAGAAATGCTCTGTCACCTGTCCTTTAAGGGGATTCTGAGAGGTGTTCTGCGTATCCTTCAGAGGTCCCAGTGGCATCCGATGCTTGTTTGCGTACCAGTTACCATAGTAAGGCTGATAACGCACGTACGCCTGGGCTTTTCCTCCACCCTGGTCTCCGCTGCCTTGGTCCCTGGCTCCTGTTTCTGGAGCCAACTTCTACATAATCTTCCTGGGCTGAAATCCTTGTCTCAGGCTCTGCTTTGAAGAAGTCCAAACTGTGATACACATCCCTGTAATCTGTCCTTAAACCCTTCTCCTAAGTCAGTCTGCTGTATGGAACTTAACCACAACTGGTATCCTCAAACTTTATGGTAACCTGTTCCTGTCACAAGATTTTGAAATTGAAAATATCATTACTTTGGCAACTCAGGATCAAATAAATTCATGCATTCAAATATATGCATCCGGCTTCAGATTTAGAGTTACCTATGACCTTATGTCATGCAGTGAAGGACTTTCTCCTCTCTTTTTACAGTTTTCATGAAAGGTAAAATGTTTCCTTTTTCTGGAAAGTTTAGAAACCTTTAGTAATTGGAAAACAAGAATTAGATGATCTAAATATTAGGCAATCGGAGGAGAATGGAATTTACTCTTTGTTCCTTGTTACCTTAACTTCTATAATAAGGGAGAAGGGTTGCATCTACACATAGGGATAAGCTACACTTTAAAAATTAGTTTTGAACTTCATTTCCTTTTAATTATAACTAATACTATAAAAAAAACACAGTTAGCTGCTTTCCTTTCCTTTGAAAGTGCATTTGTGATTGGTATTTGCATATTTTGAATGGGTCGATGAGCAGAAACCCAAAATAATTTTCAATATGCTAACTATAGTTAGTGATTTGGGAGAACAAAGCATTCTTAACTCATATTCCATTTTCAGGATTAGCAGGACATGACACTGAGTATGTTTCATTTCCTGGCCATAAAGATAATCTAATTTTAAAAAAAATGGTTCCATTTGGTTCTCCCATTGATATTGGAATTTACTCGTGTCATGTTGATATGCATGAAAATTGGGCCACTACAATTCTAAATGCATGATGATTTGACACCACTCATAGAATCTAGAAATGGCAGTTGCTCTGAATGCCTTTTGACTGTGCAAGGCACTGGAAGGAGAGATGAGGCCCTTGACCTCACAGAGCTGAGAGTCGGAACAGACTGTCAACACGTGTACAGGCAACACAGATCCCAAGTGAGCGGCACCATGGTAGGAGAAAAACAGAGGCAGAGTACCCAGGACAATGTCTAATCCAAGCTTATGGGATAAGAATGAATCCTCAAAGTAAATGCTTATCTAGTTGCCTAACAAATGAAATAATAAGCTTTTCTATTATAAAGCAGGTTCCCGCAAAGAAATCAAAAGAAAATATTTATCTGAAAATTTTCAAGCAAGTTAGAATTAGTTATTTTGCTTTCCCATGTCTTTAAATTGGCAAGAGAAAGAAAGCTTTCAATATAAATCTTTCTTTGAACAGATTTCTTCTGGAAGCAATTTATTGGCTATGATTAGTTCTCAGTAAACATCCTGAAAGAACAAAGTTTTAATACTTGAAATTATTCAGGAGAAATTAACCCAAACGCCTTCATTAAATGCACTTTGATAAAGGCAGACTACTGTTGCTAATCCTAATTAAAGCTCTTTATACTGTTCTAAAGGACAAAGAACAGAAAAGAATGATCTAAGAAAAAGACATGGTGACTGCCTCAATACATTTTCTGTTTCTTTACAAGATAAATGTTATATGAAGGTAAATCAATATTAGGAGGAAGAGTTTTAGTCCACTTAACTATACCAATATTTAATATTCATTGAGCATCAACAATATATAGGAAACTATTTTAAAATCCTAGTTAGTCATGGTCTTTGGCCAAAGCTGATTATTGTTTTTTTCCTACCTGCACTTGAATTCCAGCCCAAACTCTCATGACACCATGCTTTTGTTGTTAGTGATATAAATGTTAATTGCTATAAAATTCTTAAGTTCTTCATAGACTACCTTAGACAAAGCAATGACCAAGTGTTCTTAGCCCCTAAATATCAAACATAACCACCAGTGAAGCTCTTAGTATAAATTGAAATAGAGAGAAAATTCAATGTAATCTATTTTTAAGAGCTACTAGGAAGGGTGCAGAATAATACATCCGTATGCAAAATTCAATTTCATTTCTATGTACTATCAACAATCAATTAATTTTATAAAACTGCTAGTTATGATAATGACAATATGACATAGGTGAATCTGACGAAGTGTGTAAGATGTAAATAGTAAAAAATATTACCAAGAGAAACTAAAAGCACCAAGTAAGTGGAGAGATATACCATGTTCATGAGTCAAAGGACTAAAAATTATTAAGATGTCAGTTCTCCCAAAGTGATCTATAGATTTAAAACAATCGTGATCCAAATTTCAGTGCCCCTTTTGGTAGAAACTGACAAACAGATTCTAAAATCTACGTAAAAATGCAAAGGATCCATCTAGAATAGCCAAAACACCTTGGAAAACAAGAATAAACTTGGAAGACTGCCACAACCTAATTTCAACGTTTCTACTGAATCTAGAGTGCTCACTTCGGCAGCACATATTCTAAAATTCTTCTGAATCTAGAATAGTCAAAACAGTGTAGTACTATTATAAAGACAGAAAAATATCTTTTTTTTTTTTTTTTGTAGAGACAGAGTCTCACTTTTTCGCCCTCGGTAGAGTGCCGTGGTGTCACATAGCTCACAGCAACCTCCAGCTCCTGGGCTTAGGTGATGCTCTTGCCTCAGCCTCCCGAGTAGCTGGGACTACAGGCGCCCGCCACAATGTCTGGCTATTAGAGAAATATCTCAATGAAACAGAATGAAGTGTCCAGAAATACACACACACACAGGGGAAATTAAATTTCAACAAAGTTGTAAAGACAAATCAGTACAGAAAAGGCAATTTTTTTTGACAAATAATGGTGGAAACACTCGGATGTCCCTATGCAAAAGGTAAACTTTAATTCCCACCTCATGTCTTATACAAAAATTAACTCAAAATAGATTATTTATATAAATGTAGAATCTATAATTATTTTTTAAAGTCAACAAGAAAATACTGAAGAAATATCTTTATAACCTTGTCATAAGCAAAAATTCTTAGATCCAACACTAAAAGTGAAATTAATAAAAGAAAAATTAATAAATTGAACTTCATAAAAATTAAAATGTACTCTTTGAAAGGCACTATTTGGAGAATGAAAAGATAAGCCACAAATGAGGTAAGACATTGGCAAATCATTTATTTAATAAAGGAATTCTATATAGACATTCAATACATGAAAAATTATATTCTTTAAACAGGTGTGGTTTATCATGTCAATTGTATGTTAATAAAGATATTTTAAACATTTATAGAAATGTTTCTTCTTCATTAGGTAGACAACATCCTATAATATCACCTTCTGTTTTTCCTGTACAAACTGTTCCTGTTATTTCCCAGAATAAAATGGAAAGTAGCTTGCAAAATTCATTCTAAGCAGTTTCCAAGCAGTCTTCTGGAGGCAGAAAATTTTACTAACAGAAATGAAAATGTATACTGCCTTTTCTTAAATCTCTTTCAGAGTTGCACTTACCCTAAAATGAGCATTAACCCGGGAAAGCATACTAATGACAGCCAGTTTTTAACCAGGTTACAGACCAGTTTTTCTTAACTCATTCTCATCACTCAATTTTACTCACCATCCCCTTAAGTAAAAATAATTTCCACATATCCAGCCTTGTGCATATTGATGCTGCATTTTAAAGATTAGCTTTTCCTAGCCTATTTGGGCAATGAACAGAGAATGTTATTACTCAATGTATAAACTTTTCTATGTCAGCAAGGACATTAAGTAACATCAAATAAAGCCTGCGTACTTCTAATCTATCACTGTATCTGAACTCCTACACCAGCAGAAATAAAAAAATAAGTAAAGCAAACTTAGCTGGATACTGAAAACCCTCTGCTAGCCAACTATGAGAAATAGTAATGTGTCCATTGAGCACCAGTGAATTACAGAGAAAATATAATTGCATGTGAATCATGACCACATTTGTAAATCTAATAAAACCAAGCAACAAATCATGCAATGAAATTCCCACTAGTTTGACTTTCCCACTAGTGGCTTTAAGAGTCCAAAGGTAGAAAGAATTATTGAAAGAAAAAATTCCAATCTGAGTGTAAGGTTTATTGACCTGAAGCCAAATATTTACTAAACCTATTCTTATAATTTCAGACAGAGAGAAAGAAACAAAAAGAATGTTCCTATTCAAAATGAAAGTGATTAAACCAATCCATGTGCTGAACATGGCACATAAACTCTGAACGCACTTACTTGGTATGACTGGAAAGACATTTATATGACCAGAACTGGCACTCTGCGTCCGAATCCAAATATGAGCACCCAGAACAAAAGGTGAAGAAAGGGAAGTTTGGTGATTCTAGTTGTCACATATAGTTAAAGCTTCCATTTAAAATAAAAACAGTGATAGGCTTTAGGCCTTCTATCAGAAACATTAGTAGAAATATGACAATAGAATTGTGTTTTTAATTTTTCAAAATATATGAGGTATTTTTAAAGTCTATAAGGAAATACAGGAGAAAAATCTCTCTTATGTTGGTATAAGCAAAAATTTCTTTGACTTTTATGCAATGTCGGGCTTCTGCGGGTCTATCCTTTATTAAATGTATCGAGACACTGCCTAATGTATTTAAATGGCAAGGCACTTTTAGCACCATGCCAGAGGGTTAACATCATCTCAAGAAAAGCCATAATAACTCAAGCACAGTTTTTATGTGATACACTCAAAGAAATTATTATAATACATGAGACATCATTGTAAGTACTAGGAGGCATTTTCAAATTAATGGCTTAACATGAAAACGTAATTAAACCCCACACAAAAATGAGTCAAAATAATTTAACAGCATTGTTAATGTAGAATAAGTTGATTTTCTCATTCCGTTTAATTTACCAGAGTTCACATGGAAAAAAATAAAATAAAATATAAAAGCCTAATGCAATGACTGCCTGTCTGATAAGCACAGCTTTTACTCTGAGCTCGGCTCATATCATTTTGTCCCACGGAGATAATAGCACCAACACATATAAATCATCTTTTTTACTAATGAACACAAAGGTAACGTACACTGTATAAAAAGGACATTGGATTGAAAATCTCAATCACAGATACGATCATGGGCAAGAGGCAGATTTCTGAATCTCAGTTTTCAATGTATGTAACGTGAGTGCAATCATGGTGTCCAGGCGACAATATGAAATGTATAATTCTAGATTTGGGTGGTGCTTAGCCACTACGAATCAAGAAAAGAACTGGTATGGAAGAAAAAGAAAGAAAAACATTAACTCATATGAAAAAAGATTATGGAATTCAAAATTTTTTAATTATAGAAAATAAGCCCTATAATATTTGTTCTACACACTAATATTTCAAACTCCTCTGTCTTAAATTGCCTTTAAAATGTATAACGGCATGTGACACTAGATTTTAAAATATTAGCAACTAAAAGACCTCAGGTTATATTTCTAAATCAAAGGATGATTCTTCAAAGTCTCGTCTTAAAACCCTCCATAGGATTCCTACTTCCTACAGCTAAAGTACAAATGCCCTTCACTGGCAGCCCTCCACCTGTTATAGCTAACTTCTCTGCTAAGGTTGTCTATTTCAGGTTCACCATCAGCCTGTGACTCAGAACTGGAGGAACACCTGCTCACTGGTCCCCAAACTAGCTACAAATTTTCATGTTTCCTCTTTTCCTCTCCACTTGGCAAATTCTTATCTTTCCATTCAGCTGTAACAGCACCTCTTCAGGGAAGCTTTCCTACATCCTTACTGGTGAAAGGATCCACCTTTGCATACGGTGTAGTGAAAAGAATGGAGAATTTGGAATCCAGCATTAATTCAAAATTTCTAGCTCCTACCATTGACCAGCTTTTTGAGTAACTCATTAAATCCCTCTAAGTTTGGTTCCTTCATTTTTAAAGTACTTTAGCGCAATAATTGTCTCATCATGTCATGGAGGGGTCCTAATACCGTAATGTATGTGAAACATATGGACAGAACAACCTTACATGACACCGACTCTCACTGAAGGTAACTATCACCGTCGGTATCACAAGCCACGCTGCAGAAGATTTTATCACCAGTCCTTAATGTACGTCTATCCTCCACACCAGGCCATCAGAAAAAGGGATCCAACCTATTTCATCTTTTATTTTTGGGATTCTTAAAACTAGCACAGTGCCTGGCAGAGAGCAGTCACTGACTCAAGAATAGACGGGCAAATAAGTGAATGTAAACCACAGAGCACATGTTATTTTATAACTAAAGAAATCGAGGCCCAGACAAGTTAAATGATTTCCTGTAGGCAAGACTTCCAGTTACTACTAATAAAAGAACTGTAATGAAACCTAGGCAGAGGATTTAGTTATCAGGGTCTTTCCTATTTGGGAACTTCATCTTCTCCACTCAGCACTATTTGGCTAAGGTTGTAAATTAGGGGGGCCCACCTTGCATCAACATCTGGGAGCCATGTGACTCAGGCTGACCAACCAGAACACCCCCACTCCACCTTCAGTGGAACGATTGGTTCAGGGTGAATTTGTAGATGGAGTAAGGTCTTGCCAGTTCTCTAAAGCTGATTACTCTCCGGCTAGTGATGCCCTTCTAAAATCAAA
Source organism: Perodicticus potto (assembly GCA_963574655.1). Taxonomy (NCBI): domain Eukaryota; kingdom Metazoa; phylum Chordata; class Mammalia; order Primates; family Lorisidae; genus Perodicticus; species Perodicticus potto. The sequence continues at coordinate 16,349 of CAUYRH010149928.1, read as the reverse complement.
ACTTAGCTATATGATAGACTGGGAAGGAAAAAGGAAGAGAATAAAAGTTGACATCTTTGGACACTGCTTCCCAGGCTGCAGCTAAAACTCCTTGTACTTCATTGTTTGTTTAACCCACACAAGTTGGGTTTCTAGTATTTGCAATGGTAAGGACACAAATGCAATTTGTTCCCTAACTTTTAGATCCATGTTCTTCTTGTACACCCTTAGGTCTGCTAAATAATTACCACAAGTGTAAAATGCCCAAAGATAGTTTCATGTCTTAAATTTAAATCTTTTATCTAGTGAGAATCAAATTTTGTTAGAGCTGAGATGTGTGGGTCTAGTTTCAATCTTCTACAGGTGCCTAGCCATCTCTCCCAGCACTATTTGTTAAATAGGAATTCTTTTCAAGATATTGGCCTGGGAAAATATTTTATGAGGAAGATCCCACTGGCAATTACAGAAACACCAAAAATAAATTACTGGGATCTGATCGAGCTGAAAAGCTTCTGCACAGCTAAGGGCACTATAAGGAAAGCAAACCACCAGCCTTTGGAATGGCAGAAGATTTTTCCATGTTATGATCCTAACAAAGGTCTGATAACTGAAGATGACATATGAATGGCCAACAAACACAAGAAAAATGCTCATCATCTTTAATTATCACAGACGTGCAAATCAAATCTACTTTGAGATATCACCTAACTCCAGTAAGATGAGCCCATATCACAAAGTCCCAAAACTGTGGATGCTGGCATGGATGTGGAGAGAAGGAAACATTTTTGCACTGCTGGTGGGATTGCAAACGACTACAACCTTTATGGAAAGAAGGATGGAAAATCCTCAAGGAACTAACAGTTGACCTTCCATTTTATCTCACAATACTATTACCAGGTATCTACTCAGAAGAACAAAAATCATTTTACTGCTAAGACATTTGCTCCAGAATGTTTATTGCAGCCCAATTCATAATTATAAAGACATGGAAGCAACCCAAATGCCCATCAACCCATGAATGGATTAACAAATTGGGGTATATGGAATACTAATGGAATACCATTCAGCCATAAAAAGATGGAGACATTATATCCCTTATGTTTACCAAGAGGGAGTTGGAACACATTCTTCTTAGTAAAATATCTCAAGATGGAAAAAAAGTATCCAGTATACTCAATACTATTATGAAACCAATATATAAACATGCACTCATACAAATGATAAAACACAAATATAGACAAGGAAGAGGGAGGGGAGAGGAGGGAGAGTGGAAGGGTGGGGGAGTGCAATTGGTGGGAGGAGGGAAGGCATTTGGTGGGATCTTGCTTGATGTGTACAATGAAGGGCATATTTCCAAGTGAGAGTAAATCTTAAATGTTTTACCACGAAAAATAAGTAACTGAGGTGATGGCTATGTTGATCAGTTTGATTTAAGCATTCTACGTTATCTATCAAATAATCCAATTGCACCCCATAAATATAAATAGTTATGATTTTAATTAAGAATTAAATAAAAAATGAGATCTATAAAAAAAAATAAAATAAAATGCCCAAAGGCACATCAGCAGCAGTACACCAAGCCAAGTGCTTCATTTCCAATGGAAAATTTGGTGCATTGAAGCTGAGTATCCAACAGTTTGTGATCAAAACTTGAATAGGATGACATGGTTAAAACTTATTATTCACAAATATTGTTCATTACCATGTACAGAAAACCATACTTTTAATTGGTAAATTGAAGCATTTGCCAGTCAGTTCTACTTTGTGTACAATGCTCACAGGAAAGCATTTAACCCCGAGCTTTTTTTTTTTTTTTTAACAACTTTGTGGTGTTTTAAAATACATCGTTTTCAAACAGCACTGTCAACAGAATCCTTTCCTTATACCCACTTTCAAGGAACTGACACAGAAAAATGGATCCCAACTCTGGGACACAGCCAGAAGGCAAAGAGGGTTCTTAGCTTCACATAGGAAAGAATTCAAGGATGAGCCCTAAGTTGGAAATGAAAGAAAAATATATTAAAGAAACAAACAGCAAGCGGGCTACTCCATAGACAAAGCATCCCTGTACATTGTTGATGGCATCTATTTAAGGTGGCCTGGTGACTATATGCTGAATAAGGGTTGGATTACTTATGGTGTTTCTGGGAAAGGATCAGAACACTTTAGCAACCAGGCTTCCTTCTACTTTCATACAAGGTAACTTCTGGATTTGTCATGGTGATGGTGAACCGTCATGGTGTGGTTAGGAGTTTCTTTTAGGACATTAATACATTATAAATGGTACATGACAAGCAAGGAGGGCAAGCAGAGGTTGTTTCCATCACCATCCTAGTTCTAATGGTCTTAAATGAGTTCTTCACTGCATCTGTTTTTCTTAAAGACGTTGGCTCACGTCTTCTGACTTCTTACTGAACAGGGCTTGTCAATTTTCTATCTCAAAACCATTACCTTAAAAATTTGGTATTACTTTGACTCAATCTATACAAAAATGAACTATATAAACAAAACATGTATAACCCCTAATATAATGACTTTCAAAAAAATTACATTATAACAAAGCAATTTTTTTTTTTTTGTAGTTTTTGGCCAGGGCTGGGTTTGAACCCACCACCTCTGGCATATGGGGCTGGGGCCCTACTCCTTTGAGCCACAGGCACCACCCTATAAGAAAGCAATTTTTCAAATTAGGAATGCAAAATGGGGTAATCACCAAAAGGAATCAACTTACTGTCTTAAAATATATATATATATTAAATCCAAATTTAAAACATTTAGTTTAATAATTTTTTTCATAAATAGATCAATTGTAAGTCTTTGACCTAAACATAAATTAAATTGTTACTCACATAGAACACAGGCTGGAATTTAATAAATAAAAGCCTTTGATAAACAGTGTGAGTTAGGTACACACAGTCTGGCATTAACGGATGAAAGTTAAAACTATTGCTAAGCCCCCTAAGTGGCCTCGTATCTTGCTGTTTTACAAATCCTGGAATTACGCTGTTAAATTATATCCAGTATTTAATAAACATGCTCTCTCAGATTAGAAAAATACAGGATCCAATATGTTCAAGTTTTATACTAAAAATCAGAACATTTAGGCCAATTTCCTTAGAACTTTCCAAAGCTCCATCTTTATCAATTATACTTTTAAAAATTAAATATTTAATTAAGATTTGAAAAATATTTGAAAATGTTAATACTTATTAGGATTTGAAAAAATATTATTTTTTCATTTTAATATTTTTAATTTGTTATTTTTTTTCATTTTTATTTCAGATTAATATGAGGGTACCAATGATTCATTTACATTGTTGGCATACTAAGTCCAAGTTGTACCTGAGCCCTTCACCCGGGAGGTGTACCGTGTACCCTTACATTGTGCCCATTCGGTGAAAGCTTACCAATCCCTCTCTCTCTTCTCCTCTGCCCCTCTTGAATTTAATTGTGTTTTTCTTTCATGTGGGCATGTATTTGTCTTTCTTTTGGTTTTATATTATTACTGAGTACATTGGACACTTGCTTTTCCATTCTTGTGGTACTTTGCTAAAGAGAATGTTCTTCAACTCTACCCAGGTTAATACAAACGATGCAAACTCATCATCATTTTTATGGCTGAATAGTAACTCCATGGAATATATATATATATCACTAACATGCCAATTAAACTCATTATTTTTTTTAATTTTATTTCAGAATATTAATATTCTGGGGGTATATATGTTTTGGTTACATAAATTGCTTCTGTACCTTTTGAGTCAAAGTTATAAGTGTGTCCAGTGGTGTGCATTGTACCCATTAGGTATGAATTTACCCATCCCCCATTCCCCCTCCATGCACTTGATTTTGATGAGTGTTATTACCATATGTATACAGAAGTGCTATTCGATTAGTTCCAATTTAGTTATCTTTCTAAAATGATTTTGTTATTTTACATACTCTGTTCCAAAAAGAATACTTTCAGTTCTTCAGTTATCATTCTTGGGCAACTTTAATTGAATTTCAGATGTGCTCTTTAAATAGTTCCAACTTTCTTAATTCACTCTAACATTTGTTTATAGTGAGGGAATAGTTAAAACATGAATTGATTTCTTACTTCCCTATAGTTCTTTGATATCCCATCACTCTTATATAGCACTCATCACTTTTGAAGTTGTCACAGCAAAACCAGAGAACGAATGAATCAAACCGTTGGCTTTCCATTTCATGTGCCAAACGCTAGGTAAGAGACAATACAAGTAGAGGAAGACTTGCTATTCAAGTGCTTTTCTACTTAAGGGGACAGAAAATGTTCCTGGAGAGTATTGAGGAGGGAAACCCCCAAGGAAGGTGCTGATGACCATCGCCAGAAGAAATCTCTACCCTGCCCCTCTCCTGGTGGAGGTTAGAGAAATGAAGTGCTGAAAATAGCAAAACCCCAAAGTAGTCTGGATTTTTGAAAGAACAGAGGAGAATTGGGGTTTTTCCCCCAAAAAGCTCTAGGAATTGTCTAGCCTGTAAAAAAAAAAAGCTATGCCCAGAATGGTAAGGAATAGTAGATTGGAAATGCCTACATAAAGATTCCAAAAGTTTCATCCTGAGGGCGGCCTCACAGAGACTCCCAGGGCCCATCCTAGACAGGCAGGCGGTGCGAACAGAGGGACGCAGCGTTAGGTACCAGCATGGGCCAGTAACTGGGGAGGCAGGACTGAGAATTTGCACCACGGAGGACAGAACACTGACCAGACAGGGAGGGGGAGAAGAGGGTACAGCAGTGGGTTTGCAGCCCAGACTGATGACATGTGAGCATCTTGGGACAGCTTCGTGCCGTTCCTGAGACCCTGACACTACAGCAGCCCATTAGAACTCCCACGCAACCTCAGAGAAAAGAGAAGGTATTAGTTTTCTATTGCTGTATAAAACATACCACACATTTATAGGGCTTAAAATAACACCTGTTACTTCGCACTTCTGGGGACCAAAAGCCTAAAGTGGCAACATTGAGTTCTCTGCTCAGGGTGTCACAGGCTAAAATGAAAGTGTCTTCAAGACTGACTTCTTATCTGGAGGCTCAGGAAAAATATGCTTCTAGTCTCATTGAGGCTGTTGGCAGAATTCAGTGCCTTGTGCCTCTAGGACTGAGGTCATTGCTCCTGGCCGAGTGTCAGCCAGGAGCTGTTCTCAGCTCCTAGAACCTGCCAGCATCCCTCACCACCAGGCCCCTTCCATCCTCAGTGCAATGAAGAAGAGTCTCCCTCACCTCAAATCCCTCCCAAGCTTCAAACCTTCCTGACTTGTCTGTCTCTGTCTCAAGATTTAAAGGGCTTATGTAATTACATCAGATTCTCAGAGATAATCAGCCTGTCTTAAAATCAACTAGTTTGAGACCTTAATAATATCTCCAAACTTCATTCGCAGAAGTCCCTATATTAGCATTTGATTGGTTACCTGGGAGAAGAAGAGTGAACTCCAGAGAGGCCAGAAATCCTGGGGGGGATCTTAGAAGGCTGCCCACCACGGGGGAGGAGGGGAGAATCTGCCTGCCTCGGGAGTCTGGAATTAGCTTGTAAAACCCCAACTGAGAGTGTTATGTCGAGGTATGATTTACATCCTAAAATTACTTTCACCTAAATCTGAAGTTATCCAATTTTATGCATTCTATTACACTTTTTAAAAATTTTCTTCAGACATGCTGAGGACTGTGAGATACTAGCCCAAGACAGCAGGAAATGTCCAAGCACATAAATTAGAGTCAGATGGGAGCCAGGAAACCAGTTTCTCTCCCCAACCAACTTCTTTACTACTTGATTGATGGAACCCAGGTGAGACCCAAGACTCGAGGTCAGAGCACACCTTGGGAAAATTCAAAGCAGCAGCAGGATCCTTGACATTCTTCAGAAGCTGAGGAGGGATAAGAAAGACTAGAAGGTGCTTTGAAGAGTACTCTTGAATTCCACTTCCTGTAAGAGAACTCTGATCCCTGTAGACCAAAAAGGTTTCACTGTGAAATTGCTGCAGTGGAATGAGCTTCCATCTTGATGGGCAGCTCAGAGCCAGTTTGCTAAGAATTATAATTCCCCCGTGAAACAAAATAGGACAGCATTGAAGACCTCTACACTGAGAAGATGCTTTCCTAAAATACACACACACACAAATTAATTCACATTAGAGCAGGATTTTAAACATTCAAGTGTTAAGCTATAAATGCAATTTCCTGGTCCAGGGTTGTCTCTCTTACCTTACGAAACAGAGAGTAAATCGGATTTTTAATACTGTCTTTTCTTGGCTGTAGTCAATTACGTCCAGTGATTACTTGTAATTATTCTGGCTCTATCCATGATACCAAGAGCTCTTTCCATGACCAAAATAAATAGCCAGTCTCCTTTAGGAATAAAGGGAGACTGAATAAGTTGAAGAAAGATACTGTTCGATCAGCATCAGGAGCACCCAGCAGCTTTTAAATTTATTCAATTCGTACTTTGTTTTTAAAGAAGACTGAGCTATTTATTTCTGTCCTATGGGCAAACTCAGAATATAATGGACAAAGTGTCAGGGAGAATGAAGAAAAATGATGATATCCCCCAGCAGAATAAATACACCTTTTGCGAAAAATAAAGTTACCAGAATCACTCTAAGGCCCAAGTGATTAGCTGCAGTGAGAGACAGACCCAGCTGGAAGCTCTGTGCAAAATACTTGGGTAAATGAGGATTTATATTCAGAATAAAGCAGCCTTAGTTAAGATTGATAATCTTTCAAGAACAGGGGCTCTAGTTCTTGAATCCCTAGATGTTACCTCAATTATTCTAAAGGTATTTTGTACCTTTGGATGACATTCCATTCTTAGGCATCTCAGAGGCCCCTTATTGGTGTGTTTTGAGCAGTTCCACAGGGAGACAAAGAGGTTTTCTCAATGTGTAAATGGAGGAACGTGTGGAATTTCTAGACTGCTGCTTCTCCACCTGCCAGGGAAGGAATGAAGTTAATTGGAGAATGACACCTTGTATTTAATATTCATGCACGGCCAGTCTTTAAAAAATAATTATTTGATATTAATCATGTAACAATACAGTCCATTAAGAATATGGACTGTCCTGAGTAGTATTTACCTGATCCTGGCCAACAGGTTTGTATTAGCCACTCCTAACACCCGGTCTCTGCTCACCTTTTCTTTGCAAAACCCTGCACAGCTTTCCTACTACAGTTTCTATCCTCCTTTCTAGAAGCCTTCTCCTAAAATCTAAATCCAAATGAGCCTCCTCTTTTCTCAATTCTGTTAGCCGGTTTTATCTGCACTGTTCAACTGATAAACTCCTTCTTTCTCCACAAAGCCTGTAGTTCTCTCCTGATAATTCCCTCTAGTAAACTGAAAGGCTGCCAACCAAGACATCAAGTTCTAATCCCTAGAACCTGTAAATGTTACCTGATTTGGATAAAAATCCTTTCAGATGTAATTAAGTGAAAGACCTTGAGATGAGGAGATTGCCTGGGATTATCCAAGAGGGCTTAAAGGAGCTGACACACACAACAATCGATCTCATGGAGACAGACAGCAGAATGAGTTCCCAGAGGCTGGGGAGGGGACAGGGAGGGGGTAAAGTGAAGATGATTAATGGGGGAAAAAAAGTAGCTGGATAGTTAGATAGAATAAACAGCATTTGATAGCACGACAAAGTGATTATAATTAGTAATAAGTTAAAATATGCTTTAAAATAAGAATGGAATTGAAATATTCCTGACACTAAGAAATGATAAAGACCCAAGGGAATTAATGGATACCCCAGTTACTCTGACTTGATTAATCCACAGATAGACATGTACCCAAATAAATACACATGGAGAAGGCCATGTGGGGATGGGGTCTCTCTTTAGACAGTGCAGCCCTGCCAACCATGGTTTCAAACTTCTGGCCTCCAAAGCTGTGAGAAACAAAGCCGGTTGTTTTAAGCCACCAGATTGCAGCAGTTTGTTACAGCAACCATGGGAAACCAACACGTGGTACAGTCTACCAACCGAATTTGTTGGTCGGCCCATTGCTTCTCACAGAGAAGTTGCAATGCAGGGTGTATCAGCCTAGCTTGTTAGACAGATGGGCTTTTGTGGCTCCAAAATTATATTTGTCTGGACATGTTCAAAATCGATATCCCTCAGCTGTAAGAAAAAATGTAATCTTATCTTTTCAAGGTTATTCAATTTCTCTTATTCTCAAGTAAAATAGCAATTTCATTCATGAATTTTAAAAAAACAAAACATATGACAAACCCACAGCAAACATCATACAGAATGGAGAAAAGTAGAAAGCTTCCCCCCTAAAACCTGGTGCAAGACAAGGATGCCCACTGTCACCACGTCTGTTGAACAAAGTCCAAGATTTTCCAGGCAGAGCAATCAAGCAAGAAAAAGAGATTAAGTACATCCATAGTGGGAAAGAGGAGATCAAACAATCCCTCTCTTCCAATGATATGATATTGTATCCAGGAAACTCTAAAGGTTACACAAAAAGACTTCCAGAATTGAAAAATAAATTCAGCAAAGTCTTTTGTTAAAAAATTAATATATGCAAATAAGTGGCATTTTCATACACTAATAATAAATATGGGAGTTAAATCCAGGACGCAATACTATTTACAATTGCTATGAAGAAAATAAAATATCTAGAAATATACTTAACCAAGGCAGTGAACAATCTCTACAAAGAGAACTACAAAACACTGATGAAAGAGATTATACATGGCAAATGCTAATGGAGAAACATCCCCTGCTCCTGGATTGGTAGAGTTAACTTCATTAAAATGCCCCTACTGGCCAAAGTGATTTGTAGGTTCAACACAACTTCAATCAAAATACCAACATCTTATTTCACAAATCTAGAAAAAATAATCCTATACTTCATTTTGAACCAAAAAAGAGCCTGAATAGCCATAGCAATCTGAAGCAAAAATAATGAATCCAGGAGCATTGCATAGTACTAGTATAAGAGTAGGCACACAGTCCAATAAAGTAAAATAGAGAACCCAGAAATAATACCATATAGCTATGACCCCAATTAGTCTTCAACATGGCAGACAAAAACACTCATGAGAAAAAGGACATCCTATTCAATAAAAGGTGTTGGTAAATAAAATTGAATGTCACATGCAGAACAATCAAATGGGACCTCAATCTCTCACTATATACAAAGATTAATTCAAACATTAATTTATCCTCAAATGTGATGCATGAAACTATGGAAAGTCTAGAAGAAAACACAGGAAAAATTTTTCTAAATATAGGCCTCAGCAAAGAATTTATGACTAAGACTCCAAAGGCAAATACAACAACAACAAAATAAATAAATGGAACTTAATCAAACTAAAAAGGTTCTACATGGCAAAGGATACAACAGAGTAAACAGACAACCTATGGAAAGAAAGAAAATATTCACAAACTAGCTATCTGACAAAGGACTAATATCCATGATTTGCAGAAAACTTAAACAAATCAACAAGAAAAATAACCATCAAAGAGAGGGCAAAAGGCATGAACACAGTTTTTTTTGAAAGAAGGCATACCAATGGCCAACAGACATATAAAAAAATGTTCAATATCACTAATCATCAAGGAAATGAAAATTAAAAGCACAATGAGATATCACCTCACACCTGTTAAAAATGACTTTTCTTGGAACATCAAAAAACAATAGATGCTGGTGTGGACACAGAGAAAGAAATGTTGTGCACTATTGTTGGGACTGCAAACTCATACAAATTCTATGAGAAACAGTATGGGGGTTCCCAAAGAAATAAAGTTAGACCTACCGTTTAATATAGCAGTCCCACCACTGGATATCAACCCAAAGGAAATAAATTATTTTATCAAAAAGACACCTGCCCTTAAATGTTTATCACAGCACAATTCATAATTGCAAAGATATGGAATCGGCCAAAATGTTCATGAGTTCTTGAGTAGATAAAGAAAATGTGGTAGGTATATTCCATGGAGAGCTACTCAGCCACAAAAAGAAATGGAATAATATCTTTCACTACAACTTGTATGGAATTGGAGAACATTATTCTAAGGGAAGTCTCAGGAATGGAAAAACAAATGCCACATGTTCTCACTAATAAGGGAATGCTAAAGGATGGGTACACACAAGCCCAAAAGATGTATAGGACACTGGAAATACAGAAGGGGGAAGATGGGGGCTGAGGGATAAAAACCTACTATCCGGTAGAGTGACACTGCCCTGGTGAGGGGCACGCTGAAAGTGCTGACTTCAGCATTACACAATGTATCCAAGTAACAGAAACTCTGTACCCCCTCAATATTTTGAAATTTTAAAAAAAAAGATGAGTCCTTAGTTCTCTATTTGTTTATCTCTTAATAAGAAAGCTTTTAAGGCTGTAGAGCATCTCATGCATTCTGGATGAAGTATTCTCCTTTTTATGCCTTTTTTGCATGATGTACGTATGTATAGATACACACACACACATACACATATATATGCATATTAATTTCTTCATTGTATAGGGTCATCTAATTATGTTTTCTAACTTTAAGTAGTTAAAACATTTTTATCAATTTATAATTAACTATTGCAATTGTATTTACAAAGAATGAGACGGTAAAATTGCCTGACAACTAATGACCTAGTATATGGTGGGCTTTGAGGGAAGGGGAGAGCAGAGAGAGGGAAGAAGGGAGAGGGCTGGGGGGGGGTCAAGATGTATGACCATCCTTTGGGGCAGGACCCAATTATACGAGGGACTTTACCTAACAAAGGCAATAAATGTAACCCGGTTCTTTGTACCCTCAATGAGTCCCCAACAATAAAAAAAAAAAAGTTTGTAACGTTTTTCTTTGTTGCCAAGTGCATTTCATACAGATTTACTGCTATTGTATCGTGTCCAAAAATATGTTTTTGATATTATGCATTATCCTTCTGATGCTGTTTAGTGCTCTTAATCTTCACTTTAATCTTGAGCTTAATGTCACCAATCCTGCTTTCTCCTTGCTTACATCCATCTACAGCTGAATATCTTTGCCAAGACTTCTTTATACTTAATTTTTCTTCAAAGCTTTTGGAGCTGTTTTCTTGTAAATAGCATACAGCTACATTTCGTTTGAACTCTAGATAGCAGCCTTCCTTTCACTGGAAGTAATTAGTACGTGCATATTCTTCACCTTATTATTCTATTTTATATTGATTCCTTATTGACCGTCATTGTTTGCTGTAATTAATATCTTTTTACCCTGTTTCTACATTCTCTTCCTATTTATTTTAAAATGCAACTGCACTTTCTCCTGCATCCTTGCCTTCTCTATTACATAAGATGCTATAGTAAACGCCATTTCAGCAATTTAATATATAATAATTTATTCCCAACTCACATTAATACTCCTATGGAGTCCCAAGTGGGAGGATTCACTCTACTCAATAATTCTGGAACCAAAATGACAGAAACTCTGCACCTAACTCTACCCCTTCCATTGGGTGTCAGCATCACCCTTGCAGACAGGCAAGGAAGGAGCCGAATGCTGCCTGGCAGCAGGCAGGGTCATTCGGTGACACACAGGAGCAGCTAGAAAGGGGACGCTAGCTATTCAGTGACCGTGCACTGGCCAGAAGCAGAGACACACGACTCTCCTCTGACAAGACGTCTACTAACAGTCCCACCTGCTTCCCCACATTTTTATCATGAAGATAGCGTCAGCCATCTATATTCCCATCACTATCCAATGTTCAAGAGTCCAAGCAGGAGGAAAACTGAAACATATTTATGAGCATGCTGGTTGTCTTACTTGTTTTTATAATACATTGAATTTTATTCTCCTAAAGTGTCATTTCAAACGTTTGCCAATTTGTGTCTTCAAAATGCCCATGGCCCTTGGAGGGAGCAGTTTCCTCAGTGTGGCTCCGGCTGCTTCCTGCAGGACACGCTCCACAAACCGGGACAAGGCTAGGAAGGCTCACGTGGTTCCCGCACGGGGACAGTATTCACTCAGCACTGTCTCTGTCATCTTAAAATACCTCCCCAACGGTCCAGTTGATGCTTTCTAAAAAGTTCCTTATTTTTTTGGTCAAAATAATGATTAATTTACTAAGGCTACATCTTCTAGTAGATATTTACAAATAATGTGCATTATTTATCCGAGGAGAAGAAACTATTCACGAGGAAACTAAAAGCTCCTGGAGATGTACAGTGCTGCAGGGTCACCAAATCTCTTCACGGTTCATTTCTGGCCACAGCTCCTAGGAGGAGAAAAGGCCTGGAATCAGCAAACTCGCATCATTCAACCCATAACCCACTGCCGAACATGATTTTGTAGCAGCTCTGCTGTGGTTGTGGAGTAGGCTGAAGGTCAGGTTACAAAGGTTAATTAAAGCACCCAAAGAAGGATTCCGAAGACAATTAGAATGCATCACCAAGCATCAGCTCTACCTGAACCTTATGAGATATTTTTTTACAACTGGTCTTTGCTAAATGGGGAGCTAGTGTTATGTCACTATCAATTTCATTTGATTGCAGTTTTTGTTACATAATTTACTGTATCCTTGTCTTCAGATTTCTAATTCAGCTGTACATTTTAAGAACATGACTTCCTCTGTCCTTTTTTCATTCATTAGCAATGTGCAGGCCTATCTTTTGTTTTCCATTGTGGTCACATATTATGTTAGCAGTGAAGATCTGATCATTTATGCCCTTTGTTCTATGTTCCTTAATAGGAGGCCAGTTAAACTCACACCCATCTCACTTCTAAATCTAAGTTCTTTCATGAGATGGTTGCTCTATCCTGCAGTAAGACTTTCCAAAGACTTCTAGACTAAGTTCCTATCCTTGAAAACCCACTATTAGTATAGCTTACGGTACTCTATGCTCTTACTTCAATCCAGCTTCTTCTTATGCAAAATAGAATATAAGGCAACTTTATCTTGAAGCTCACCTATAAAGCTGATTATTAGAAATGCTAGAAGAAACAACAGTTCCTCATAACCATTTCCTAGCATAAATCAAAGCTGCAGCATCACTATTAGCACCAGAAGATTTTAGATTTCATCTGAACACCACGCAAATAAAAATTATCATGTGGGTTTAAACAGGTAATATATTAAGGATGTTTGACTGCCTCGAGCTTTTATAATAACCCGAAGGAAGTTAGAATAATACAGAACAGCTCACGGGAAATTTCAACCACAAAAAACACATTGTAAGTTATTTCTCTCATATGAGAAGTGAATCTAAATTAGGTCACAGTTCTCTTAGCCATGTTTGCATTGATCATCAAAAGTTAGCAGGTGATGTAAAGGGCATTGATATTCTTGGCCTATGCCAACCTTTAGGGAAAAGGCAGTTGAATGAGATGGTGAGTCGTGCTCCTCCTGATTTGGAAAGATTTGTTTCACATACTTCGATGCGAATCATTCAGACTTCAAATACAGGGTGGCCACCCTGCATGTGTAAATATGATTAATCCATCATATGTATACATGTATAATACATCTATGTGCCTGCAACATAAATACACACACACTTTCTTGATCTGATCATTGGCAACTTGGGGATAACAGTAGGAGCTCACAGAGCTATCAGGAGGATAAATGTATATTTCAATCTAAGCATAGTGTCAAGTCAAATGTAACTATTCTTTTAATGATACTGATTATTACTGTTCTTTGAATAAAGCTTTGTTATGACAATATTATTCTAACAAAGAACATCGTTTGCGATATTATATTGTGCTTGTCTCCCTCCGTAAGTAACATCCTTCTGTTAGCCATTTAGACAACATGGAAAATTGACCTTTCTCTAAAATCTTTGATGAATAAATTGAGGGATAGAAATCACTCCGCTCCTATGAATTCTCATCTTTGCATTGGAAAACATCTTTAATATAGAGCATCTGTCCTTTCTAAGGAATGAAATGGACAGAAAGGAAATTAAATGATGAGTAACTAGAAAGATTGCTGAAGGAACACCTTGGTCATCTGGTCTAAGAATGATTAATTTTTAATATTTTCATACGTCACAGTTTCCATAAAGAACTACTTATGGATTTTTCATTAATACACATCCCCATAAAAGCTGCTAATATATACTAATTATACCATTATTATCTCTTTGTTTATTTGACTTATTTTAATATTCTTGTAATTGCCACAAACCAACTGAAATCATATTCTCAAAATTCTATAGACACAGCACAAATCAAAGAATACATTTAATTCATCCTAAGATTTAATTAGAAAAGTGTATCTGTGACCTTTCTGTTGGAGAGTGTTGAATGTTTTTCTTAACAAATGTCCCCAGGCAAGAAATAATTATCATAAAATGTGAGAAAGATACACAAAGGTACATGGCAATGAGGTTATTTATCAACTAATAGGGTATCTCACTGTTTGATATCATGCAAATTTTTTATCATTATGGAAATTTAATTTGCACCTCTGATTCCTTTGTGCTTGCCTTAAACCCAGTTCAGCTGTTAAGAGTTACCTTTTATCTCAATAATTATAGCTCTGATTTATTCCTCCTTTTTAGACAGTCAAAATAGTCAAGAAGATATGTGCTATTTAATGATTTGGAGAACACAAAACAGTTCAACATTTTCTTAGTACTCGGGGCAATTTAATTGTGCTTTCAATGGTGGTCACAGTAATTTGCAAGCACTTGGCACTCTGCGGGTGGGTTCTGAGTAGTAGTGGGAACTGCTCAGACATTCTAATTCTTCATTCTAATTGTCTTACCATTCTTCCTGTTGAATAGCACACGCAAATTATCACCTTATTCTTTAGGCAAACAGTAAAACCAAGAACCAGCAGATCTGTTAATTGGAGTTTAATTTGGGATCTGGGGCATATTTCTATTAGGGTAATTCCCTGGATTGGCCTATAATTTCAGTGGCACATTTTGTTTTCATTCATTTTCTGACACAAATTATTGAACAACACTGCTTTACCCTTTCCCTAATATCTCCACTAAAAAGATGTACAGACACCTAAATTCTTGAATCAAATTAAAATCATTCTATAATTCAGGTGCCAAAGCTGTAAGACCTAGGAAAAGAATATAAAAATACTTTTAGATAATGCCTTATCATGAGAAAAATACAAAGATGAGCTTTGAAAGGCCCTGGTGTTGGTGAGCCTTGAAACCACAGGCTATGATGAACACTCAGCTGGGGCCCTCAACTACAAGACAGCCCTAGCTGTGTAATCCTCCCAGCCACCTGTGCCTGACCACTTGTGCTACTGGAAATACTATTCTGAATTTCAGTTTGGTCTCACAGATCAGGAACATCATGCATGTTAAAATTTGTCAATCTCATCTGTGGAAACCATATAAATAGAAACAGATGGATTCAATTCAACAAATATTTATTAAGTGACGATATGCTAAGTCAGTTTTAAGGGCTGTGGAAAATATAAAAATAATCAAGGCACAGTTTGCATCCCCCAAAATTCTTCAATCTGCTGGGGAGTTTGGAGCTTACAAAAATGTGCATGATACAAAGTAAAGGACGGGAAATTCAATAAGGGGGATGCAGGGTAAAACAGGAAGCCAAAGAGAGAAGGTGATTCAGTCAAGAATATCAGTATTAGAGACCTTGAGATGGTTCCCAGTTTAGTCCAACTTAAGAGTATGGTTCTCCTAAAGGCATGGCCTTGATGGCTCCACTCAAGCAATGACCGCACAAGGTTGAAAGAAAAAGAATTCATATTCTTGGTCCCACCCACATTGTGTTTCATTCCTTACTGAATTTTCTTATGAGCAAATAATATTTGAAATCAAGAAACCTATTAAGAAGATAATTGGCTTTACTTAGTAATGGTAAATATGTAATTATTTCATTACTTCTACTTTATTCACAGTAATACATGCCATTCAAAAGAATCCAGGTGTCTGATCATTTGAGAGTGAAAGCTATGTTTAGGTTTACACGTTTACGCCTCCTCACTTACAAAGGGAGAAAGAGACATTCAAGAAACATTAAGTGACTCACCGAATGTCACAAGTAGCTAAAATGGGCAATGCTAACAATTGAGTTTTTAATTTGTTTATATATGACAACTTTTCTTTTCTTTTGGTAGTCAATATTTCTGACAATTCAATATCCATTTTGCCTCATCTCAAGTCCAGCTAGTAATTATTTAGGAATGCATCTTCATGTGTTTGCACATGTGGAGTTGAGAACACTTTAAATATTTTAGTTGAGAGCTCCTTTAAAGATTTAATGGATTAATAAATTGTGGTATATGTATACCATGGAATACTATGCAGCCTTAAAGAAAGATGGAGACTTTACCTCTTTTGTGTTTACATGGATGGAGCTGGAACATATTCTTCTTAGCAAAGTATCTCAAGAATGCAAGAAAAAGTATCCAATGTACTCAGCCCCAATATAGAGCTAA
>CAUYRH010149927.1:0-18401 GCA_963574655.1 Perodicticus potto | reverse complement strand
CCAAAGCAGACCTCGGCTAGACCTCGGAGAGGGAACAGGGAGAGCTGCCTGTTCCCCTCCAAAGCAGACCTCGGCTGGACCTCAGAGAGGGAGCAGGAGAGTTTGCTCCCCTCCTGGGTCCTCTTGCCTGGAGGTTTGGTTCTTCTTATACTTCTAATTTTCCTTTCTTGTAAATAAATCCTGACTTACCACTACTCCTGTGGTCCGTCAATTCCTTCTTCAAATCGCCTGTGACCAAGAACCTGAAATTCCGGCATCATAAGCAAAGTGTATTACTTAAAGTTTCAAGTGTTTCAGTGTGTGGTGGGGAACAAATCTAAGTAGATTTTCATTTTAAATTGATTATATTACAGCAGAGGATGGATTGCTCAGGTATAGATTTTGAAGTGGGAATACTACTTGAAGTGAGAAATCTACTGAAATAGTCTACACAGGACATGAGGTCCAATTTTCAACTAGTAGGGAAGAGAAAATAAGTTATGGGTTTAGTGAGAAGATAGTTTATGGTTTTTAACAACTGGTCAGAAGGAGAAGGGTAAGCAGAAGCTCTTAGTCCAGGCTTGCTGTTATGACATGAAGGGGAGGGGCAGGTTTAGTAGAAAGGTAATGAGTATTGATCTGGATGTATTTGGGTTGAGTTACTTGTTGGACATCCAGGTAGAGATGACAGATTGTTACCTAGGATTTTAGTCACCTGGCGCTGCTGTAATAAAATATCACAGACTGAGTGGCTTAAACAACAGAAAATTGTTTTCTCACAGTTCTGGATGGATACTAGAAATCTATATGATCAGGGTGCCAACGTGGACAGGTTCTGGTGGTGATTCTTCTCTTGGCTTGCAGAGGGCCGTATTTTGTGTCCATACACAGAGGAGAGAGCACCAGAAATCTTTCTCTCATCCTCTCCTTATAATTTCACAGTCCTATTGGAATAGAATTCATTCTTAGGACCTCATCTAACCATATTATCTCCTAAAGCCCCTATTTCCAGATACAGTCACAATGGCAGTTAAAGTTCTAACCTATGAAATGAATTTGAGAGGTGGAGGTAATAATTCAGTCCTAGCTGCATATAATTCTAGAACTTAGTGACGTCTAGGAGCAGGAAATACATGAGAATGGATGCATATAACCAAGTGGATATGCACAGAAAGAGAGGAAAAATGGTTACGAACTCAAGCATTTATGTTGTCCTGAGAAAAGAGGAGACAGCAAAACAGACCAAAAAGAAAATGTCAGGGAACTGGAGGGAAAGCAGAAGGCAGGATGCTTCTGAATATAAAGAAGCAGAAAGTTTTAGATAAAAGGGAACATTCAACAGTAACATCATATAAAAAAGTCAAAGAAAATGAGTGAGAACTATTTTATTTATTAAACAAATCAGATCCTTCTCTTTAACTCTTGGCACCATGTGGTATTGGTGATGGAGGCGTTCCTTGGTCCCACTTTGTTTTTATATTTTATTTGTTTTTTATTCCAAGGGTGACAAAGGTATTTTATTTAGGAAGAACAAAAGGAAAGTATTTCCAAAGAGAATTGGAAGTGGGCTACTTTGTTTTTAGTTATTCTGTTTGTCCTGTTTTACATTGTTCTAAGTTACATTGCCTGTAATGAGCAATGTCAATAACACAGCACTGCCCACTACATAGAAACATTTCTCAGGGTCTACTCTTCCATATTGAGTAGATTAATATGTTAAATGCTTTATTATTTTCAAAAAATGATTCCCAACTCATCTAATACCAAACCAGACACAGACATCTCCAAGGAAAGAAACTACCAATCAATACAATCAACACCTCCCATTAATACAGATAAAGGATTCTTCAATAAAATTTTAGAAAAGTAAATCTAGTAGTATATTAAAATGATATTTTATATCATAAGAAAGTTGGTTTATCAAAAAAATTCCAATCGGTTTAACATTTGAAATCAAACAATGTGATCCACCATAACAATAGTATAAAGAAGAAAATTCAGATGATTATTCAATAGATGTAGAAAAAGCATTAAAAAAAGTCCAACATCCATTCATGATAAACTTCTCAAATAGAAAGATAATACTTTCTGTCTGAGATAAGATACCTGAATTGAAAATAATTAGTTTTTTTTTTTTCCTTTTTTTGGTGAAAGGTATAATACTTTTCTCCTAAGTTTAGGAACAAGGTATAAAAGTGATTTTTTTTTTATATTGACTTTGTAGCCTGCAACCTTATTAAAATCACCTATTAGTTTGAGGAGTTGTTTTATAAACTGGTATTTTTTATGTAGAAATCAATTTTGTGTGTGAATAGATACTGGAGAGGAAAAGTCCACAATGAGATCTACATCGATATTGTCAGTTAGTTTCCTAAAAAAGTGCAGAAAATTCAAAAAAGAAATAAAGTCTTTTCAATAGCTGGTGCAGAAAGCAATAGAACATCTATATGTAAAAAAGTGAACATTGGTCTATATATCGTATCTTATACAAAAATTAAATCAACATGGATTTGAGGGATGAATGTAAAACAAACTATAAAACTTCTTGAAGAAATAGGAGAAAATATTTGTGAGCTGGATAGGAAAAATAATTCTTAGATATGATGCCAAAGTCATGATCTATAAAAGAAAATGTTAATAAATTTAACTTTAACAAGCTAAAGTTTTTCTCTACAGAAGACATCATTAAGACAATTACAAGACAAACCATTGACTGGAAGAACTACTTACAAATCAATCAATTGATAAATTATTGGTACTCTGAATATATTAATAACTGAGACAACTGGTTGCAGTGCTCACATCTGTAATCCTAGCACTCTGGGAGGCTAATGCTGGTGGATCGCTTGAGGTCAGGAGTTCAAGACCAGCCTGAACAAGAGCAAGACCCTGTTTCTACTAGAGAGACCCCGGGTGTGGTGGGGCACACCTGTAGTCCCAGCTACTGGGGAGGCAGAGGCAAGAGGATTGCTGTAACCTATCATGTCTTGGCACTCTCGCCTGGGGCAACAGAGTAAGACCCTTTCTCAAAAAAAAAAAAAAAAAAGGAACAGACAAATTGAGACAACTCAGTGATACCTGTAATAAGGAGGAAAATCACTGAGTTAAAACAAATGAGCAAATGATAATCAGACATTTCTTACAGAAGATAAATGGATGGCAAACAATCACATGGAAAAAATGAACAGCCTCATTAATTGTTAGGGAAATGCAAATTAAAAACACAAGATATGGGCCAGGTGTGGTGGCTCATGCCTGTAATCCTAGCACTCTGGGAGGCCAAGGCCGGTGGATTGCCTGAGCCCATGAGTTTGAGACCAGCCTGAGCAAGAGCGAGACCACATCTCTAAAATTAACTGGGTGTTGTGGCGGGTGCCTATAGTCCCACCTACTCAGGAGGCTGAGGCAAGAGAATTGCTTAAGTCTAGGAGTTTGAGGTTGCTGTGAGCTATGATCCCCCTACAGAGGGCCACAAAGGGAGACTCTGTCTTAAAAAAAAAGAAAAACCAACCAACTAATCAAACAAAAAACCAAGATATGACATCACACTTATTATAATATAGCTTTAAAAAAACTGACAGCAATTATTGCTTGGAGAAACCTGAAGCAGCTGGAGCACTCAGACATTGCTGGTAAGAAAGCAAATGGCCTAGTCACTTTGGAAAGTTTGGCAGTTTCTTATAAAATCAAGCTTACTATGTGACTCAGTAATCACACTCCTAGGTATACTCAAGAGAAAAAAAATTATGTTCACACAAAAACTTGTACATAAATGTTTCAGCAGCTTTATTTATAATCACAAAAAATTGGACTCAGTTAAGACATCATTCATCTAGGATGAATGAACAAACAAACTGTGGCATAACCACACTTTTTAGGAAACTCAGTCCTAAAGAAATAGGGAATTGTTGATATACACAAAAGTATGGCTACATACTATATGATTCCCTTTATATGACATATTGGAAACGAATACGTTTTCAGAATAAAATTAGAGTCAATAGGTGAGATTTGATTTGCTTAGTTTTCCTATTACTCATCTTATCCATATTTTCATTAATGAATGGTCTGTAAATGTGTTTGTGTCTGTGAAGCATTTTATTTTTATTTATTTACTTAATTATTTTTATTAAATCATAGCTGTGTACATTAATGCAATGATGGGGTACAATGTGCTGGTTTTATATACAATTTGAAATATTTTCATCGAACTGGTTAGTGATGCTTTTTATTAGTAAAGCATTTTACAATAAAATATCATTTCCTTAAAATGGAATTTGCCATAGAAATTAATGCAAATAACCTGTAGCTTCATTCTTTTTATGAGATATAACAGTCTACTTGAAAACCAATGGACCCCAGAATTTAGTATAATCTAGAACTTTAAACTGACCCCAGAACTAAGTTATATTTTGTCTACAGTGATTGATGTTACTGCAAATTGTTTCTCTGTCACTGAACTACAAATAATAGTAGTAGGTACTTCAGATGTCTAGCATACTCTGTGAACAGTGGTTAAATGTATAATTAAGCAATCATTTTTTTGTAAAGTAGAAAAGTCTTTCTCTGTCCCTTCTTCCTTTCCCTCCTTTTCCTTTTCCCCTTTTCCCCTCCCTTCCTCCCTCCTTCCTTCCTTTCTTTCTTTCTTCTTCTTCTTCTTTTTTTTTTTTTTTGAGACAGTCTCAATGCATTGCCCTGGGGTTGAGTGTCATGGCATCATCATAGCTCACAGCAACCTCAAACTCTTGGGCTCAAGTGATTCTCCTGTCTCAGCCTCCCCAGTAGGTGGAATGGCAGGCGCTTGCCACAAAACCTGGCTAGTTTTTCTATTTTCAGTAGAAATGGGGTCTCACTCTTGCTCAAGCTGGTCTCAAACACCTGAGCTCTAGCAATTTAACCACTTTGGCCTCATAGAGTGCTAGGAAGGATTACAGGTGTGAATCTGTATAAAACTTTCAAAGTAAAGTGATTCAAACTATGATTTGATTTTTAAGTAGGTTTAAATAGTATGTTAAATTTGGAAAGGCAGAAATGTTTTTATCAAGGTGTTATTTTTAAATGCCTAAGACAAGTACTTGGAACATAGTAGATACATGACTGACATGTATTTGTTGAATGATTTGTTAAATAAAGAAATCTGTAATGAAAATTCATTATAAATAAATATGACAAAAACATTTTGCTAAGGTATGATAGCAAAATTTAGAACATACATATACCGTTAACATGTATTTTTTGGGTTTTGCATTATTACATTAACAATTGGATTAGACACTTAGTGATGGTAGAAAGAAAAATGAAGAATAAACAATCCTCTTTGAGATGAAAATATCATTCCATGCCTGATATTGTAGTCACCAAATAAGTCTTTGCTTTTGGATAGATTTATAAATACACCTTTTTTTTCTTTTTTTGAGACATAGTCTCATTTGTCATCCTCAGTAGAGTGCTGTGGCATCACAGCTCACAGTCATCTCAAACTCATGAGCTCAAGAAATTCTCTTGCCTCCGCCTCTCAAGTAGCTGAGATTACAAGTGCCTGCCACAATGCCCAGCGATTTTTAGAGAAGAGGTCTTGCTGTGACTCAGGCTGTTCTCAAACTCGTGAGCTCAGGCGATCCACCCACCTTGACCTCCCAGAGTGCTGGGATTACAGGTGCGAGTCACTGCCCCCCGGCCTATCAATATGGCTTTTTATTATGTACCAATTTTTGATGATTTTATTGTATTAGTGTTTTTAGCTTGTTCTTCATAAGACTTGATTGGCTATTTCTCCCTAAAGTATATATAAATATTTCTATTCTGAAGAATTATACATTTAGACAAATTAATTTTTGTTTTATTTACTGATGCAGTTTGCCTGCTATTAGTGTCAAAGTTAAGAAATACTGCTACAGGAGCAATGATTTCCCTAGACACCATCTTAAATCATAAAGTGAGAGCATTTCATACTATAACTCCTTTGTTTAAATTTATCTATTCTGAAAATAGCCAAATTGATACCTTGATATACCTGATATATCCTAATTGCCTAGAATGTGAGCCACAAATTCTGCATTTCAGATACCACCATAGTAAGTGCTGTTTCACTTATGCAAAATTTATAGAATGATGACAAAACAAAAGCTTCTGAGAGAATAATTGTTTCGCCACCAGCAGTTTATGTATCTCAGACTCCATTGCTAAAGTATACATTAGCCTTGACTTATCACTGATTCATGTCACGTGCAAGAGTAATGACATGAACACATGGAGTTTTTAAATATTTTCTTAGTGACCTGTAGATCTATAATACTGTGTGTGCACATGTACACATACACATGGGTTTCCATATATTTTTTAATTTTAAATATTGTATTTCTATTTTTCCTTATACTGTCAAGTATTTTTTAAATCTTTAAAACCTAACAAATACCTGCATGGCCTCTAATAAAATACAAGGTGAAAAAAAAACATAATAAAAATCCAGGAAAACTCAAAAGCATAGTCCATAAGGTTGACTGCCCATTGGAAACACTTGTGGAGTTCTAAAGAAATATTAACACTGGCTCAGCACTCATAGCACAGTCGTTACGGTGCCAGCCACTTGCACCCGAGCCAGCTAACCAACAATGACAACTGCAGCAAAAATAATAGCCAGGTGTTTTGGCAGGCGCCTGTAGTCCCAGCTACTTGGGAGGCTGAAGCAAGAGACTCACCTAAGCCCAAGAGTTTGAGGTTGCTGTGAGCTGATGTGATGCCAGAGCACTCTACCAAGGGTGACATAGTAAGACTCTATCTCAAAAAAAAAAAAAAAAAAGAAAAGAAAAGAAAGGAAAAGAAATATTAATATGTTTGTTACACTCCAGGAATCCTGATCAAGCAGTTATCGTGTGTAGAATGGATATTAGGATTTAAATGTAGGTATGTGCGGTGATTTTGACACTTCCTGAATATATTGCTTTCATTGGGCTTCTTATGAAACATACTTCTTTATTACACATTAATATAGTTCTTGTGACATTTCAAAGATTCAATAGTATGTTTGTGAAATAAAGTCCATATATGGTAAGCCCACAGCTAACATCAGACTGAATGGGGAAAAGCCGAAAGCCTTTTCTGTATGAAGTGGAAGAAGACAAGGATGGCCACTCTTCCCAAACTTATTTGACACAGGACTGGAAGCCCCAGCCTAATTTATTTGACAAAAGAAGGAAAGAAAGGGCATCCAAATTGTGAAAGAGGAAGTCAAATGGTTCCTCTGTGTATAAAACATGATGTTATAAATATAAATCCTAGAGATTCTACCAAAACAAAACAAAACACTTCTTAGAACTGAGAAACTCATTCGGTAAAGCGGCAAATGTAAAATTAACGTGCAAAAATCAGTAGCATCTCTGTATACCAATAACCAACTCCCTGAAAAAGAAATCAATAAAGCAATTCATTTACAATAACTACAAAAACTATCTAGAAATAAATTTAACCAAGAAAGTTAAATATTTCTACAATGAAAACTAGAAAACGCTAATGAGAGATATGGAAGAGAATACACAGAAAAATGGAAAGATATTATCAGCGTCGATTAGGGGAAATAATACTGTTAAAATAACCATACTATCAAAAGAAATATAGAGGCAATGCAATCTCTATCAAAACACCAAGGAAATTCTTCATCAAATAGAAAAAAAAATCTGAAATTTAGATGAAACCACAAAAGACCCTAAATAGTGAAAGCAATTTTGAGCAAAAAAATCAAATCCGGAGGCATCACACTACCTGACTTCAAAATATACTAGATAGCAAGAGTAACCAATATAGCATAGTATTGGCATAAATACAGACACAATGGAAAGCAATAGAAAACTCAGAAATAAACTCACTTATTTATAGTAAAGTGATGGATGACAAAGGTGCCCGGAACATACCTTGGGAAAGGACACTCTTCAATTAGTGCTTCTTGGAAAATTGGATATCCATATGCAAAAGAACGAAAGTAGACCCCACCTCTCATCCTATGTAAAAGTTAACTCGAAATGTATTAAAGACCTAAATGTCAGAAACAAAAATATAAAACTACCGGGAGAAACATAGGAGAAATGCTTCGGGACACACAGGCAAAACTTTTATGGGTAAGACTCTGAAAGCATAGACTGTAAGACAAAAATAGACAAATGGGACTACAAGCTACAAAGCTTCTTCCTAGCAATGGAAACAAGCAACAGAGCAAAGAGATAACCTGTAGAATGAGAGAAAATATTTACAAGCTATTCATCAGGCAATGGACAAATGATCTAATTAAAAATGGAGAAAAAACTTGAATAAGCATTTCTCAAAAAAAGGACATGAATGGCCAAGAGGTATATAAAAAAGAAATGCTCAGCATCACTAATCCTCAGAGAGATGCAAATCTAAACCACAATGAGATATCATTTTACCCCAGTTAACATGGTTTTCAGCCAAAAGACAGGCAGTCATGAATGCCGATGAGGATGTGGAGGAGAGGAAACCACCACCTAGTGACAGTGGGGATGTATATTAATGCAAACACCATGGAGAACAGTATGGAGGCTCCTCAAAAAACTGAAAATAGAACTTTGGTATGACCCAATAATCCCACTGTTGGGATTATCTAGAGGAGGGGAAATCAGCATGTCAAGAAGATATTCTCATTCTCGTGCTTATTGCAAACTGTTCATATTAGCCATTGATGGGAATCAAGCTAAGTGTTCATCAATGAATGATTGGACAAAGAAATTGTGGTACATATAAACAATGGAGTATTATTTAACCACAAAAGGAATGAAATACTGCTGTTTGCAAAGATACAGATGTAACTGGAGAATATTATGTTAAATGGAACCAAGGAAAGAAAGACAAATCTTGCATGTTCACACACATATACGGTAGCTAATATTTAAAACAAATGATCTCACGGAGACAGAGGAGAAGATGGTTTACTACAGGCTGTGGTTGGCAGTGAGAAAGGAAGGATAAATTAGGGATGATTAACAGGCACAAAATATAGTTAGCGTGAACAATATTTGATAACACAACAAAGTGACAATAATCAACAACATTAGGGTATACTTTATTTTTATTTTGGGGATATAGTTTAAAAGTATGGACTTGGAAAGTTCCTAACACAAAGAAATTGTAAATACCTGAGGAGGTGGATACCTTGATGATTTAATCAATTCACATGGTTTAACTGTAAATAATTTCTGCTCTTGGAGAGGTTAGGAAGGCTGTGTACTATTCATCCTCTTTTCAAACAGAATTTGAATGTAAGGAAAACCTTTTGTGTCCTAACAACCCCAACTTTGTTGGGGCTAGATGTTCAAAATTGCTCTGACACACTATAAAAGGAATCTTCTGAGCTGAGGGCTAAGACCAATTTGCAACATATTAATCATGCCTAATGGTTTTTAAACATTACTCCACTACTAATTTGTAAATAAATGTATGTGCCATGTAGACAAATGGCAGGAAGGCCAGAGAAACTGGCTTCTTAGTGCTAAGGAATAATCCATGGGTGAATTTCTTGCAGGGTAGATCAAAATTAATCTATAATATAATCTTGACATATGTGGATCTTTGAAAACAGACCAAAAAGAAAATCTGGGATGCAAGACTCCATTAGAGGAGAAATGTGGGATAATGCTATATTGTCAGTTGGTGGATCTGCTGTACATGTTTTGAGAAGTCTGGAGCCCAGAATGGGCCATGGCAACTTGAGTTGAAACAGAGACCTCCTTCTCCGTGTAAGAGTGCTTCGTATAGACATGCTATGGTACTAAGCACCCTAGAAACTAAGGAAAAAAACAAAAAAAGATAATACATCACATGGACATGACCAGGGGCACTAGCTCTGGAGTCACACAGCCTATGTTTTAACTGCTGCTTTGTCAAATTTGTAAAAAGAAACGAAGAGACCCTGCCTGCCAGGAAAGGCCATGGTAACATCGCAGGGAGCGGCATCGACGTGGTCAGGGCCCGCGTTCTCTCCTCCACCCCTGCCAGCTGGTTGGCGACCCTGGGGCGACGGAGGCGGAGGCACAGAGGTCCCCAGAGACGCCTGGCAGGACTGTGTGGCCTCCACGTTGGGTCTGGAGCGAGCTCTGACCCCCTGACGAAGGGAGTGTGGGAGGGGCCAACACGCAGCCGCGGGGCCCCGCACCTGGCCCTGGCCCAGGCCCGGTGGCGGACGCTGCAGGGCTGGTGCGGGGTGGGACGGGCTCTGGCGGCAGGACTCCCACAATCCTCCCGGTGCCCACGTCAGGCCGCACACCTGCCACCGGCAGCAGGACGTCGCCCTTTGCCCTGTGGGGCCCTTTTTCGCGCCCTGGGCTGAGCTTCCACGCTCACCGGGCGCGCCCTTTCTGTGTCACCGGCTCCGCCGAAACGTCATAAACGCCGCGCTGACGAGTGTGTGCTCAGCGCGTGAAGACGTGGACAGGCTGGAGAGGTCTTTTCCGTTTCCTCGCCTCTTTAAGGTATCCTAGGGCGCGCAATCTGACATCTTTGCAAGCCGGGTCTCCTGCCCTCCACGACGCCAGCCTGGTGGTCACCTTCCCTACCTCCCGCCCTGTCCCCAGGCTGTCCAACCCGCAGCGAGATCGTCTGCCTTTATCAGCTTCCATGGCTCTGAGAGGCAGGATCCCACCTGGCAGGCTGTGAGGTCCCCTCCGGGGATCCTTCCCAGGGTATCCCGGGTAGATGCCTGGAGCATCTAGGAAGCCTGTGCCCTGCTGGCTACTTTGTGCTGCTAGGGCACCTGCGGTCCAACAGCATCCCTCCTCTCCAATGCGAGGTCACTCTCCAGCGTTCACCACCTACGTCTGAGCAACCAAGCTGACACCACCCAGTCACTTTTCTCTTCCTGCCAAAGGGAAAATGAGGTGGGGTCCCAGGAAGGACCCATGAAGACATGAGGACGGGGAGGACCTCCTGGAGATGGAAGGGCAGGAGCATAGGAGCAGGGGCCCTCCTACCAACACAGAATTATCAAATGCTCAGCCCCTCCCCACCCCAGAGACAGGGAAACCTCGTATCCTGGGAGTACAGACCTGGGCCTTCTTCGGAGAGACAGCTCCACTCCAACCACTTAGATAACAACTGGAGTGAGAAGGCCCAGGTATGCCCAATGCCCTCCTTCTCTGAGGGCCATACAGTCACAGGCTCACACAGTCCTGCTGGAAGAGGCCTGTCTCCTGGGATGCCTGACTAGGATGCAGCCATGTCCCTCTGCCCCACCCCAGGCTGCCTCTGGCTACTGGAGAAGTCAGTCAGAGAACTGCCTCATGGAGACCACTGGCCCTACTTTCCAGGCCTGCTCTGGGCTCTGATGTCAGGGAAGGAGATGCAGGCAGAGAGCAGCATATGTTGGAGTGAAGAGTTCTTCTTCACCCAGAACTGCCAAGGAAGGGTCTTGCAAAAGAAAGATGTCTCTGCCACTGCTGCTGCCACTGCTACTGCTGCTGCCACTATGGTAGGACAGAGAAGTGCTGCTCCCACCTATGAATTCAGCTTCCCTGTGTAGCTGCTGAGGAAGATGGGAGTACCTTGGAGGAGTGCACTGAGTGCCAAAGACTAAAATTTTGCTTGATAAAACAGCGGCTCCAAAAGACAAGACAGGCCCTGAGAAGCTGCAGTGTCACCCAGCCTGCCCCTTGTCTCTCCCCACCTGTTGCTAAGATGGCAGACTCCTCCCAGTGCCTGACCCCTCCAGAGACTTCTCAGGGCCCAGTTGCTCTTCATACCCCTGACTTGGCTTACCTGACTGCTGTCCCTCTGGTCCTGCCCGTCTCTCCACTTTCCTTCATATCAGGAATTGACGAAACATTAACAAACCCTAGCTCACCTCTGGCCCATCCTGCAGACCTGCTTTCTCCTTTTAGGACTCATTCCACTGCAGGGGTTCCACCCAAGGAGAATGGAGCCCATGCTCCCTCATCTCAGCTTCTCATTGACTCCACCCTTGTGCAGAACTGAGTCTCCACACCCGTGCATGTAGATTCCCTTTCCTTTACAGAACCCTTCTCCTCCCTTCCTTATCCTTCCTCCTTTCCCTATCCCTCCTCCTCCTCTCTTTTCCAACCATTGTCCTCCTTCCTTTCCTTTTCCTCTCCCCACCAATACTTTCTTCTCCTCCCCTCCTTTCATCCTTCTCCATTCCTGCTCCTTCCTTCCTTACCCCTCTTACTCTTTCCTTCCCCCCTTGGCTTCCAGTCCCTTCTACCAGGAACCCTGCTTTTATCACAACATGCTTACCTATTCTGTAGCAGCTATGCGTACTATCAAAGCAAGGACATCTGCCCACTGGAGCTGGCAGTGTACTTTAGACCCTGAAGTCATTAAAATACTCTCCCTTCTATGGCTGTTAGTTTCGGCTCCCCTTCACCCTCTCAAGTGTGCTCTCCTCCACACTCACAGATCCCTTTGTACTACAGAGGACGGGTGTCCTGCAAAGGCAGGAGTCCCCATCAGTCCATCTACACCTATGGTCTGTTGCCCCAGGTAAAATTTTAACTATTTCTGTGGCTTAGAAACCACCCGTCGGCCCACATTTGGGACCCCTGATGGGCAGCAGCAGAGAGCCTCTTTTCCCAGGGCTCCTGTCTCTATGAACCTTCCCATTATGGCTCCTCCAGTCACTACACTCTGGAGAGAAAAGCCCCTGCGATGCTATCATCCATGCCTCCCTTTGACACCAATGCTATGGATATCACCTCTCCTTCCAGGGCTGTCACCATCTGGTCTCTTCTTATTTCCAGGAAGAACAAAGTGCCTTTTTTACGTGGGGCTTCCTGGGACCACACCCACCCAGTTTCAGCATTGCCACAGTTTAAATTTGCAATGGAATGGACATGCCTGGACAGGCAGTGGACCAACTGCAATTTCTAAGCAATGTCTTAATCCAGGAGCTCAGTCTTGTGATAGAAAGCAGTAGACCCAGCCATCAGTCATTTGGGAAATGAGGACGTCTACCCAGTGCCAACCTGTTGCCATCAGTGTTAATGATTGTCCTTTCCATAACTAGCAACTCAGGTGCTTTCCCCCTTGCCAGACAACACGTCTGGCGTGGCTTTACCACCAGGATGCCTGACACTGAGGATAGTACTTCCTTATTGATCAGTACCACCCCAGGCCAACAGAATTGATGAAACCTGCAAACCATGTAGTGAGAGGAACTTAGGGCTCAATGTGTCTGCCCCAGCTTCCCCCCCATGAATAGGGTCACCCTGTCCTCTAACTCATTTTCCTCAGTGGATCCTTATCTTTCCCACACCATGCATATAAAAGCCTTCTTCAGTTAATCTGCCTCTGTTCATGTGTCTTTGTTCCTTCAGTCAACTGTGGAGGAAGAACTGAAATGAAGGGTGATGTGTTGAGCCAGACTTTACACAGGATGTAAAAGTAGCTACTTCCATAACTTCACAGGCTGAGTCTTGATATCTTTGTGTAAAGTCTGAATGTCATGGATGAAACCCAGTAGGAAGTCAGGACTGGGGCGGGGGGTGGACTGGACAACCCACCTTACTTCTTCCCTCTGTTCTTCTCTTCAAACCCCCTACCCTGATTGTTAGGTTTTTCTTTTTAATGCACATGTATCTTTCGGCTGAGTGTCTTTGCCTTTGGTCGAGAATGTAGTCCAGAAGCCAGTCATCCTCACACATTCCCACTTCACCCTAAGGGACTGGGCATGGCATTCAGCTTCTTGGATCTACAGCAGTGTTTTTCAACCTTTTTAATCTCACGGCACACTTGAACCTATGGTTAAACTTCCATAGCACACTTAAATTGTGTTGATCAAAAAAGTCATAGAACAAAATAAAAAGAAAAAAGAAAGTAAAAGAAAGAATATACTTTACTGTGCTTTGAACTTCTTTCAAAAATAATTTAATCTTTACAAATTTTCGTGGCACACCTAAGGTCCTCTCAGGGCATATCAGTGTGTTGCAGCACACCAGCTGAAAATCACTGATCTGGGGGAAAGAAGAGTTCATGTCTTCTCAAGGTGTGTAATTATTGAAAATTTTAGTTTACTTAGAATTTATCCTGCTGCTTAGAAATGTCAAAAAAGATTGTCTTTGACAACTGATCTGGCTGTAGTGTAAAACTAGAATATGAAATTGCTAGTTACAATTATACCCAGTTCTCACTGACCCTTGAGTTCTACTGAGTCTCAATGAGAATTAATTGCTGAAAATTCTATCTTTTCTAAGGCACTTCACAACTAGGAAAACTGTTGTGAAGATGAAGAAAAGTACAGCATTTCCCTCAGTTTCTAATTTCATTAAACATTGATGCAGTGATGACTTTACACTAGAATCTGTGCAAGGCCCTAGAGATGTAGAGTTAAGCCATCTCTTGCCCCAGAAAAATTTATAATGTAGTGAGAAGGACATATGACCTGACCAAAAATTCAACTGAATAACAAAGCCCTGAGATATAGGCAGCAGGTAAGAAGAACACAAACTACTTCTGGGGAAAGAGAAACATAAACTGCCACTTCAAGGAAGAGAAAGGAACAGTTAAGTGGAGAAGGCCCATTTCTAGGTCAAAGCAATAAGAGCATTCTAGAAGTGAGGGGAGGGAGGCGGCCAGCCAGGGGGACAGCAGGCAGTGTTTTGCTGTGGCTGAGGAGTGAAACCACCGCTGGGAGATGCACCTGCTGTGGGGTTTGACAAGAGAGGGTAGAACGTGGACAAATTTAAATACCAGAATGAGGCATTTGCCATTTTCCTGAAAGTATGGGTAGTCATGAAAGTATTTTAAGCAAAAGGATGATAAGATTCTATGTAAATCTTAGAAACATGCCCATGACTATGTGAGAAGGAAGCATTAAATGGTGTAGAATCAAAGAGATTTAGTGACATTTCAGTGACCCAAGCAAAGGTGAAAAACTGAGCCCATGGTCTAAAGAAAACGACAGTGGGAATGATGAGAAGGTAAGAGGGAATTGAAATGGGTGATCTCAAGGAACTCAGGTCTATTCCAGCCATATGACTTGAATAGATAAACATGAGCGATCTGGGCAAAAATACAAGTTCTACTTTTAGTAGCATGAGATGCCTATGGAAGATACAGTTACGACTTGGAAGGCAGTTTATTCACTTATTAATTTAACATATCTCTTTAGCATCTGGAATTATACTCTTTTATCTTAAAAATTGTTCTGTGAGGTTTTTCTCTGGACAAATATTAGGACTGACTTAATGAAAACCAATGTAAACAGTGTTAAATTCATGTCCAAGAAAAGAGCCGTGCCATAAATTAATTTACATAAGTTATCTGAATATCCCTAAACACTATTGACAATTTTTTGAGCCCAGCCTATCCTTTTAAGAGTATAATTTTTTAAACAGACACAGGAATTTATAGAGATAATATAGAAATTTTCTCTTAGGATATAAAGTATAATTTGTACATTTTTTTGCTAATGTGGGGAACTTTAGCTATTTAGTATATATTTCAAAATCATCACGATGTGGAGATGCTGTTGATAATGAATATTGAATTCAAGTATTGATATCATGGCCCTCCTTTGTTTCTGTGCAATCTGTCATACTAATCGAAAATAAGATTTGACTAAGGTATGATTATTTTTTCTCCATTGTAAGCTTGTGTCTAAGATATTTTATTGCCATAATTCATGTCCACCAACAAATCAATTGCTAATTTTATTTTTTACAGATTTTTAAGAGAGTCAAAACAGAGATAAAAATTCAGAGTAGGTGAAAGAACTTTTCTGAACTTTTTTTAGCTAAACAGAATACTGATAAATTTTTCCTAGGATTGTGAGCATCTAGGCATTTCTATGTATTTTCTTTTGTTCTACGCTTTGAACAGTCCTTTAAATGTTTGCATACTGTCTTCTTTTTGTTTTCATTAAACTTTATCTTCTTACAGTGTGATATTTATTTAGACGTTTGCATGTTTGTGTTTGTGATTAGATTGTAAACCTTATGACAAAACCATGACTTAATAATATTTTTTCTTTCCATAGTTTCTTTCTATTTCATATCAACAGGGCGTTTGATAAATTTACTGAATGGAATCAAATTTAATATTTAAAATTGGCATGTTTTATAACTGATTTATAAAACTCAAAAGTAACATCGTTTTTCTCCTATGTCTTTACACTAAATATATCAACTCCAAGACTTAAAAATGACATTATCTGTATAGTTCTTGAAAGGAGGAAAAAGATTATATTTTGGATACTGGAAAGAGTCCTAAGAAGGAGGAAATTTGGATGTGTATTGTCATTTAACTTCTCTCATCTGTTACCTCACACAGAAAATGAAAATGATGACATTACCCTAATAATTAAATAGCATTGTGTTTTTTTCAAGTTGCCTTAGAAACATGTAGTATGTGCTCAATAGTTATTATATAGTGCTGATAATGTTAATTACTGCACTGAGGACTTAATCCATACTTTCAAAAAAAAATCTTACAGTCAACAGGGAAGACAAACTAGCAGACTATAAGGTAATGTAACATTAGCATTTAGTCTTAAATTTTTGGTAGCAGCTTAAATGTCACCTCCTCAGAGAGGAGTTTCTTTTCTTTCTTTCTTTTTTTTTTTTTCTGAGACAGAATTTTACTATGTTGCCTTCGGTAGAGTGCCATGGTGTCACAGCTCACATAAAACTCAAACTCTTGGACTCAATCTCTTCTCTTGCCTCCCCAAGTAGCTTGGACCACAGGCGTCCGCCCCTACGCCCGGCTATTTCTTTTGTTGCAGTTGTCATTGTTGTTTAGCAGTCCCGGGCCGAGTTTGAAGTCGCCAGCCCAGGTGTGTGTGGCCAGAGCCCTAACCACTGAGCTACGGGCATCGGGCCTGACAAAGGAGTTTCTGGACCACTCGGTCTAAAGCAGTCTCTCAGGCAATATCATAATCATTTGTAAAGTGGACAACACTTTCTAAATTTTCTTTCTTATTTATTGTTTATTAATTATTTTTCTCTTTCTCCCAAATGAAATGTCACTCCCCTGGTAGCAGATAGTACTTTATGCTCTTTACTTTTTATCCTCATCCTTACAATTATGGTCAACTTATGCTTGAGTAATATGTGATAAGGATGAAACAAAGATCATTAGGGTGAGACCAAATTATGGCTGGAAATTCAGAGATGTGATTTTGTTTTTAATTGACTCAACTTTTTGAAAAGGGGAATGAAACCACCCGAAGAAAAAGATGAAAGCTGTTTGGGGGCGACTGATCAGGTAGAGATTGAAGGGGAGGATTTTGTTAAAGTCAAACTGTGTGAGTTTTGATTCCTGTGGTTGGAAGACATGGGAGGAGTACATAGCTGTGACAATAGAAGGGGCAAAGAATAAAAACAAAATAGAAATTTCCATTCGAATGACACAGAGATTGTCTCAGTAATTTATTTACACTTAGGAAATGTTCTTTATGGCTTCCATGCTGTGTCTTGTCTCCTTTCCAGTTAGCTGTGTTTTCTCAGGGAAAAAATACCCTCCTTTGTGA
The DNA here is from genome assembly GCA_963574655.1 of Perodicticus potto. Classification (NCBI taxonomy): domain Eukaryota; kingdom Metazoa; phylum Chordata; class Mammalia; order Primates; family Lorisidae; genus Perodicticus; species Perodicticus potto. The sequence continues at coordinate 940 of CAUYRH010149927.1, read as the reverse complement.
CCTTTGCTTTATCATCTTTCCATTTGGTCCCTTTCCTCCTGTGCTGCTACCTGACTCTCATCTTTGTCTGGCTTCTGCTGACCTGCTGACAGCTCTGGAGGCGAGTGCTTTTGCTTCAGGAGTAGAGAAGAGAAAAACATTTCCTGCAGTTGTGATCTGCTTGCTTGGCAGGCGCAGAGAGGCAGCCTTTATTCTAGAAAGCAAGTGTCTTAACTTCATAGCAGTTCCGATATTCCTGTGAGTTTAAGAAAGAACAAACAAACCTCTTTCCTCCCCCAAAACAAACAATGACACAGGAACACAAAGAAGGCTAACTGAAAGCCGAGGCATTCCGGACTGTATTTACCTCTTCCTCTCTGATTAAGACAAAGATTTGATGCCCTTTTACTGTCATTGCATTAGTACCATTGAAGTCATTCTTGTTCCCATGCAGTTAGTTTTCCCCCTTTTACTAGACAAAACATTGCAGGACTATCAGAACTTGTCATTCATAGACACGAGTTGGTTTGAAGGTAGTAGACCATCTCCCTTGAGGTTTACCACTTGTGGTGCCACCTTGCAAAGTCACAGTGCCATTTATTCCATAAATAGCTTCAAGGGATTTTTGTTCCCCCACTATCTGGTAAACTGCTCTTTTAGTCTTCTAGAAAAAAATTGAAGGACAGATCGAGTCCCATGTCTTCTGAGGAATTCTCCTTGCTATGTGTCATGGTCTAAATTTTCTTCAAAATTCATCTGTCGAAGTGTCAAAGCCTAGTACCTTAGACTATTTGGAGATGCGGTCTTTTTTTTTTAATGATTTTATTAAATCATAATTGTGTACATTGGTGCAATCATAGGGCAGAATGTGCTTCATATACAATCAGAAACATTTTGATCATACTGTGAGAGATAGCCTTCATGGCATTTTCTTAATCACTATATAAAGACATTGATACTC
>CAUYRH010149922.1:0-15518 GCA_963574655.1 Perodicticus potto | reverse complement strand
GATCCTGGCACAAAAATAGAGACATAAACATTTGCAATCGAATAGAAAACCAGGAAATGAAACTAACAACTTACAACCACCTAATCTTTGATAAACCAAACAAGAACATACACTGGGGGAAAGACTCCCTATTCAATAAATAGTGTTGAAAGAACTGGATATCCACATGCAAAAAGCTGAAACTAGACCCGCTCCTCTCCTCACTCAAAAAAATTGATTCAAGATGAATAAAGTACTTAAATTTAAGGCATGAAACAATAAAAATCCTCAAAGAATGAATAGGAAAAACACTAGAAAATATTGGCCTGGGGAAAAACTTTATGAAGAAGACTGCTGTGGCAATTGCAATAACAAGCAAAGTAAACAAATGGGACTTAATGAAACTGAAAAGCTTCTGTACAGCTAGGGAGACAACAACCAAGGCAGTGTATAAGTGTTCCCTTCTCTCCTCATCCATACCTACATCTTCAGTTTTGAGATTTTGCAATGTGAGAAAATCTTACTGTTAGGTGATATCCCAAAGTGGGTTTGATTTGCATTTCTCTGATGGTTAACAATGATGAGCATTTTTTTCATGGGTTTTTTGGCCATTCACCTGTCATCTGCAGAGAAGTTTCTGTTCAAGTCTCTTGTCCACAAAGAAATGGGGTTGGTTGTTCTTTTCTTATTAATTTGAGTTCCCTGTAGATTCTAGTTATCAAACCTTTATCAGAAGCATAACCTGCAAAAATCTTCTCCCATTCTGAAAGCTGTTTATTTGCTTTACTTGTAGTGCCCTTAGCTGTGCAGAAGTTTTTAGCTTGATCAAATCCCAGTAATATATTTTTGGTGTTGCTTTACTTATCAGGGGAGTTTTCCTCATAAAATACTTTTCCAGCCCAATATTTTCAAGCATTTTCCCTGCACTCTCTTCTAGTATTTTTATAGTTTTGTGTCTTAAATTAAAATCTTTTATCCAGTGAAAAAAAAATTTTGTTAGTGGTGAGAGTGTGGGTCCAGTTTCAGTCTACTACAAGTCGCTCAGAGATCTCCTAACACCATGTGTTAAACAGGGATTCTTCTCCCCAGTGCATGTTTTTGTTAGGCTTATCAAAGATCAAATGACAATATATGCCTGGGTTCAGCTCTAGATTATCTATTCTATTCCATATATCTACATCTCTGTTTTTGTGCCAGTACCATGCTGTTTTGATCACTATCAATTTGTAGTACGGAAGTCCTAGACATCGCACTCAGGAAAGAGAAGGGGATCACGGGTATTCAAATGGGGTCAGAGGATGTCAAAATCTGACTCTTCACAGATGACATGATCTTATACCTGGAAACCCCCAGGGACTCAAGTACAAAGTTATTAGAATTGATCAAGGAATATAGCAGTGTCTCAGGATACAAAATTAATACTTATGAACCAGTAGATTTTACATGTCGTAACAATAGTCAAGCCGAAAATATAGTCAAGGACTATATTCCTTTTACCAGTAGTGCCAAAGAAGAAGAAATACCTGAGAATTTATCTAACAAAGGATGTAAATTATCTTTATGAATAGAATTATGAAATCCTAAGAAAGGAAATAGCAGAAGACGTTAACAAATGGAAAAACATATTACGCTCATGGCTGTGAAGAATCAACATTGTTTAAATGTCTGTACTACCCAAAGCAATCTACAGATTTAATGCAATTCCTATCAAAGCACCAATGTCATATTTTAAAGAACTTGAAAAAATAGTACTTCGTTTTATGTGAAATCAGGAAAAAAAAACCCGAATAGCCAATATATCACTTAGAAATAAAAATGAAAGTCATTTTTCTATAATTATATAAATGTCTCTGTGTGTATGTGTTTAGAAAAAGACAAAAAAGAGGTAAAATCTTAAAATTAAAAGACTTGATTGTATGATACATTAGAATCTTTGTTTTTTCTTACAACTTTTCTGTAAGTCTGAAGTTCTACAAAATAATAAAAATTACAAACATAAGACGTAGAAGATAAAACTAAACACAGTTCCTGGCACATATAATCTTCGTAAATACAAAGAACAGATTCATGGTTTTCACAAACATTATGAAGTAATCATTGATGTATGACAAACTAAAGCAAATTAGTTCCTGTCATTCAACTGTTACCCATAAGGTGAATTTATAGTTCATAAAGTAAAAAGAAAGATACCTGTGTGATGTCTTGAGTTGAGAAAGGGGCACTTTGAAATCATGCTTACAAACTTCTAGTTCAGAAAACTGAGCTGAACGCAGAATATTTTTTCCTCTCCTTCTGAAAATCTTCCTGAAACAATAGTGAATAGACTCAAAAAGAATAAATTACTTATAATGACAAAAGTAAAAAAAAAAAAAAAGGAAAGAAAAGAAAAGAAAGATACTATCAACAAGCCACAAATATTTTACATTTCTATAATATAGATTGTTGGTAAAATCCTATTGGTGGATGAATTAAAATGAAAACAACTCACAATACATGCCTGAGAAGGCTGAAAAAAGATGGGGGCCATTTCTATGGAATCCTAAAGGGGCCAAGCTCAAAGTGGATGAAAACAGAGAGTATAGAACGTCAAGAGGGAAAGTAGGTGTACTGTGAGAGTAATTAGTGAACGGCTGAATATGGAATGGCTGAGTCTCCCTGTTTGTATCTAGCTATAATATATACCACAAATAATGGCACAAAAAGAGAAGGTGTCTTATGGATGTCTACTATAGAAGGGAAGGCCAAAGGATGTGGAGCTGCTGTCCAGAAGCCTTAACAACCCTATAGCCATGCACTTTTAGAGCTCTTTTTATGAGCAAGGAAACAAATCCTTAACTTTTAAAGCCATAAAGACAATAAGATTTTCTCTTATCCAGAGCCAAAAAGATTCCAAAACTGATCTAACATTTAATCTGTAAGTGCAATTATTCAAAAACCTCAAAATGATTACATAGTCAAACATACGTAAGAGTAGGTAGGGCCAGGGAGTAAGAAAAATATTATCTTCATCTTTGCATTATACTTTCAACAGTTAATAAGATAAAAGAGGTTTATATGTTTATAGTACGAATTATTGAGGTAACCTACAAAGAAGCAAAAATATGAATTTTCAAATGGATTTACTTGTACAACATGGTCCTTTCTCAGACAATGTAAAAATACATAAGAAAAAAATACTTAACATGTATTTCAAATAAAAATAATGCAAAATGACATGTATTGAAAATACAAGGTAAAAAAATATATCATATAATATATTACTTCATGTCATTTCCTTAACTTAGTAACATCCATATTTACTCATACAAATGAAAAGTGTATGATTTAATAATAAAAAAGAAAAGTATATGAAGAAATACACACAATGACTTAAGTAATTTTTCAGATGTCTATTTTGCAATTTTTTCTTAAAACAAACAAATGGATGTCAAATTTTTTTCTTCACACAAATGAGAAAGAATAAAATGTATACAATGTAAAGAAAATACATGGTCTTTGGGACAGATTTTAAAGGTCCCTGGAAAGAAATAATCAAATAATTATCTGATTTCGCATGCTGGTAACACATGCTTTTTTATCTCCCTTATATTTTCATTTGCAATGATCTCTTTTCTCTGTCTTCAGAATTACTGAGTCCTAGATGGACTTATTAATTCTAATTGATAGCTTCTGTTGTTAAAAGCCAGCAGAGACCCTGCTAGTAAACACCAAGTTTTCTTCAGTTTTTTTTGTAAATTTCCATCCCCAGTGATAAGCATTGGCAGCAATCCGTGCCCTCGCTATATTTTTATTTGTTACCAGTGCACATCATGATTCTGCTAAGAGATTGCTGTGCCTTAACTATTTCTCACAGGCAAAATCACTTCTTCAACAGGCTTAAAATTTATTTTCAGAAACTTTAACTAGGCCATTTCTTGCCCACTCTACAGCCAAAGAAACATTAACTAGGCCGTCTCTTGCCCAGTCAACAGCCAAAGCAAATACCCATGGTGGAAATTGTATTATGGCTAGGGCGGAGATCAAGGGAACAGCTTGAGCCCTGAAATATGGGTAGGAGGAAGACCTTATCCCAGAAGAAGATGCTCTGTGGTGGTTATGAGAGGAAAATTCCTCTTTCTCACTTATTCTTTTTTTTTTTTTTTTTTTTTTTTCGGTTTTTAACCAGGGCTGGGTTTGGGTTTGAACCCACCACCTCCTGTATAGGAAATTGACACCAGTGGCATTTTACGCCACAGTGAACTAGTGGGGATTAACACCTCCCTAGGATTCTGTGTGTGTGACCGCAGACAGGAGGCTCAGGTTTTGGATTTCTTAAGACTGCTCAGACCCTTAAAGTTAATGATTATAGAAACAATAGGAGTTGATATGCTTGCTCAGAGAAACTGCTGACATCTTTGTTCCCTTCCTCAGCTTACCCTCTGGGCTAAATGAACAAATAAGCTTTTGATAAAAGATTAGTAAAACAAACAGTTGGAGCCACCCACCAGAACCCCACAAAGAAGCTTTGGTCCTCTGTGCTTCCATCTTTGAAAATTCTATTCTGTCCCTGGCACTGGGGCAGAACTAAAAATGATTTTTACACATGGAATTAGTTGATACAGTCTTTAATGATTGGTCAAGGTCATATAGCAGAGTAGCAGGGATTAAATAGGAGTGAAGAAGTGAAAATAGTCACTGAGATTCACTCTTTTAGGAAGTATGAATGAGAAAGGAGACAGGTTTGATCGTGTGATTTCTAAAAATCTATGCTCCATTAACTTTTTAGTGACACATAAAAATTGTACATATATATTGGACACACATTATATTTTGATACATGCATAGAATGTCTAATAATCAAGTTAAAGTAGTTAGGATGCTTTCTGAAATGTGTCTGTGTATGGAGGGGGGATGTTTAGGAACACTTCAAATCTTCTTACTACTTTAAAATACATGATAAATTGCTGTTAATTATAGTAAACTTACTCTGCTATTAAACATGAGAATTTATTTCTTATCTTAACTGAATGTTTGTACCCATTAAGCAACCTCTCTTCATTCCCCTGCCTACCCTTCCCAGACTCTGACAACTATCACTCTACCACCCAACTACCTCCATGAGACCCACTTTTAGCTAGAACAGATGAATGAGAACCTGTTATATTATTCTTTGTTTCTGTTAGGTTATTTTTAATGATACCTATCTTTTAGTTGATTTCCTTATTCAGATCATAACTTACTGTTCTGATTGTATTTTTTATCTACGTTAAGTTTCCTTAATATCATTAGTTTGAATTCCTTTTCAACCATTTCATTTATTTCCTTTAAGGTGGAATCTATTACTGGAGAATCACTGCATTCCTTTGAAGGTGATGTTTCCTTGCTTTTTCATGTGTCTTGTGTCCTTACATTGATATCTGCATATTGATGAAACAGTCACTTCTTCCTATTTTATTGATGGTCTTTTGTAAAAAATAGATGTATCTATAGTGTTGGTTGGGTAAGGGCCTTGGCTTTGATTCTGGGTAAATGTAGTAGTGTATTCTCTGTTTGATTTATTTGGACATAATCAGCATTAGCAGTGTCTGTGCGTTCCTTGGTGGCTTAGGCTGTGATGATTCTTGTGGGCTGTAGTGAGGCTTTGTTGGGGATGGAGACGCCACCTCATCGGTGGCAGTGGCAGGTATGCTGGATCTCAGATACCTGAGCAGCATACATGGATGCCAGCAGTGGCAGATCCAAGTAGGCTGGTCCCTAGGCTTCCAGGCAGCTTGCTCAGATGCTGGCAGTGGTGATGGTGGGACAGGAAGGTGGGTAAGTCACACCATGTGTGGGATCAGTGGTGGGAAGAGTAGGCCTGTCCACAGTTCCTCAGTGGTATGCTTGGGTTGCTGGCAGCAGGTGGGGTAAGTTGATCTCTCGGCCCCAGAATGGTGCCTGAGGAAGCCATTCTCAGTCCCATTTTAGGTATGTGTCTTACGTACCTTCATATCTTTGCCCCATCGGAAGGGGAGAAGTCATCGTCAACGGCAGCATCTCTGAGTAGGTAGCTCTTAGGCTCTAGGTAGCTAATACTTCAGATCACTTTTTCCTGGAGGCCACCTTGCCAGTGTGCTGCACCCCCCATTCCGCAGGGTTTGTGGGCTAGAGTGCTGCAGGCCCTGTTGCACTGCTGGTTTCACTTAGTATTGTGCAGCTGCAGCCATCTGGATGGAGTAGGGGGATGCAGAGGCTGTTGGGCTTCAGGGCAGGATACAGTCTAGGAGGAGCTAAATGGTGCCATGCTGCAGCTGCCTGGGTCTCAGCATGTGAGTAAGACCTGGGGTGAATTCCCTCCCTAGGAAAATGTCATTGTGCACACTCCAGGCAGAACTTGTCCCAGAATAGCTGGGCTTTGTGGCGGGCGCCTGTAGTCCCAGCTACTGGGGAAGCTGAGGCAAGAGAATTGCTTAAACCCAGGAGCTGGAGGTTGCTGTGAGCTGTGTGACGCCACGGCACTCTAGCGAAGGTGATAAAGTGAGAGTCTGTCTCTAAAAAAAGAAAAAGCAAAAACAAAAGAAACCGTGCCAGTCTCAGGCCCCGCTGGGGCCCACGGGCTGTCTTATGGACAGACTTGTAGGAGTCTGTAGTGCGAATGTGAAGCACTGGGGACCTCTGGGCTACCCCTTTCCCTCAATGTGGGGCTCCTTGCTCCCAGATAATCCCAGCCGGCCTGGCTGCTTTTTTTTCTCTCCTTCCGTGTCTCAGTGGCTTCCTGACACTCTTACGTTCAATTTTAGTGTTCTCTCTTAGACGCTTTACTCAAGGTGTTGTTACTCACTGTTTTGGTCCTTCTTTGGGGAGGAAGCGGGTGCTGAGCAGCTCTAGTCCCTTCTGCTTCATTGGTCCTATACAATGAGTATTATCTTTCCAATCCTTCATTTCAAATAAAAATAATATATATATATAAAATACATAATTTTGGTTTTTAGTACATATATGATTAATAATTTTGTTATTTTATATTTGTTTAAGAGCATTCTTTCATACTCTTCATGGCTTGAGTTATGCAGGCTGGGCTAATTGCAAATCCTATGAAGAAAGAGAATGTGCCTTCTAGCACTTCGACATTTTATTCTCTGTACTCATTCAGAAGGCAGTTGTAAAATACTGACACTAGATGGCAGTAAAGATCAAAAGTTGGACGAAACCAGAGGAGAAAATTTCCACCGTTATCATTTTGAAATAAATTACTGTTTATTTTTCTTATTTTTTATTTTTATTAGAAAATGACAATTTTTAATTGTATAAATTTACGGAGTACATCTTTAATCTATAAATGCAATGTGAAATAGTTAAATCAAGCTACTTAACATATCTATTACCTTAAATACGTCATATCTTTTTTTGGTGAGACCATGTGATATTTAAATTTTAAAATGTGCCATTCTCTATTATTAACCATTATTAATTATGTCATGCAATAAAACATTTAAAAAGTAAAGAAAACCTATTCCTTCTGAGGTGTCGTGGGCCTGTATCGCCGTGTCCTCGTCTCCTACCCCCAGTCCCGGTAACCCCGATTCTCCTCTCTGCTTCTGAGTCTAGTTGTTTTAGTTTCTGCGCAGTCCTGAGAATATGTGGGATTTGTGTTTCTGTGTCTGGCTTATTGCATTTAGCATAACGTTCTCCAATTCCATCTACATTGTCTCAAATGCCAAAATGTCCTTTGGTTAATCTGGTTTCTCTCCCAAGTTTCCACAGACTGGGAGAAAAAATGAACTGTATTCTGTCGCTCTGGTTTGGATGTTTGGCTTCTGAAGATCTCATTTTGAAATTGTATCCCCAGTGTTAGAGGTGGAGGGTAATGGGATGTCTTTGAGTCATAGGAGCAACTTCCTCATGAGAGGGTTGGTCCTGGCTTCATGGTAATGTGAGAACTGGTTGTTGAAAAGGGCCTGGCGCCTACTCCCGTCTCTCTTTGGCTTCTTTGTCTCTGGTCATAGGATTTCTGCACACCCAGCAGTTCTCCGTCACCTTCCACCATCCCTAGAAACGGGCTGAAACCCTGACCACGAGCTGATGCTGGAACCATGATTCTTGCACAGCCTACAGAACCATAAGTCAAATAAGCCTTTTTTCTTTATAAATTACCCGGCTTTAGGCATTCTTTCATAACAACACAAATGGACTACAATGCCTATTTTGTTTAAAATCCAACAATGACAGTCCTTGTCTGAACAAATGGCAGCTTCCCACATCCAGTTAAGCAGCTGCAAACTATGGCCTCCAGTATCGCTTACTCCCCGTAGGAGCAGGTGGTGCCAACCAGCAAACAGGACTGCAGGACCCTGAGCCAGGGACCTGAATTTTTATATTCTACAGTGACCTTCTCCCAGTTGACTCAAAAAAAAATTATTAGAGTGACCAGAGAAGGAAGAGGTGGAAGAAAATGGGAGAGACAGAGTTCTTTTTGTCTGGACAAATAAAGCAGTGCCTAAAAGAAAAGTATCAGATCAGAATAGCAGTCACACCAGATGGCACTAAAAGTTAACATCTCCCTTCTTTAATCTGAGTATGAGAACCCATGAAGGAGAAATTTTATCTGCAGACAAAGAAGCTGTATTCAGGGCCATCTCAGCATAAAAGCTGCAGCTGCACAAAGCCCCCTACTCACAAGAGCCTCCTGTTTGTAGAGGTCTGCTCTTGCCTTTGGAAATTCTTAGCAGTTTTTTAACAAGGACCACCCCATTTTTATTTTTCCACTGGCCCACAAGTTTTGCAGCCATGCTTGAACTATATTTTCTTCACCCTTTCAAATTAAGATGTGATTACACCTTGCGATCTCACTACAGATAAGCCAGTTACTAGATTTCTTTCTTTTTCCTTTTGAAAATTAACATAAAAGATGATTGTTCTAGGATTATGTGGATAGAGTTTTTTGAGTCCTTCTTTGGTTTTCTTCTACAAAGACAGATTTAGAAAGACTAAAATAGAGAATTGAATTCAAAGACTCTAAAAGGAAGATATACAGATGCTAAATAAACCAGGATACAAATATTTATAGTATAAACACTGAGGCATCTAAAGCCACTAGCTGGTTTGCATTCTGGCACCACGAAGTTTCCAGCACTCACAATCTCCATGAAAATGGAACAGCAATAATTGTTTCCAGTTAGAAGCAAGAGACTACATTTTTTTTTTCCCATTAGACTGGCCAAAATCAGTCTTCTTTTTTTTTTTTTTTGTAGAGACAGAGTCCCACTTTATCACCCTCAGGTAGAGTGCCGTGGCGTCACACAGCTCACAGCAACCTCCAACTCCTGGGCTTAGGTGATTCTCTTGCCTCAGAATAGTCTTCTTTACAGATGGTTGTTTGGTCGATGAGTCACCATGGGACTAGGCCTGAGTTTCTACACACTCCAATGCTGGGGCATAAAAAAAAAAAAAAAAAAAAAAAAAAAAACAGAAGTCTTGATACGCCGATATAGTCATGGAATTTTCATTTTGTTTTCCTCCTCTTATATCTAATATTTTACATTCTGCTCAGCTCCTTTTCTCTGCTATGTTGCATCCCTTTGAGGTTTCATATTCACAGGAAAGGAGAGTGAGGCAAGAATGTAAAGAAAATAATCCATAAGTTCAATTACTACATGTGAGAAATCTCATTAAACGTATCTTTACAATAGCTGAAAATGATCAAATGTGTCTGAGATTATAGGACATTTCAATTTAGGCATTAGCATATTAGTTACGTTTCTTTGTAAGAAACGTGGTACAGCTTCTTAAGGTAGCAGCAGCTAAGACATATTAATATTTATCGCTTTCTGGGTGTGTTTGTTAGCTGCAGATTATTTCAATTAGGGTAAAAACTTGGTCAAGCCCACAGTCAGTGAGTTGTTGGGCTGGGATTTGAATGATGCGTCTTTACTGAACAAACTGACCTCCTCTGAGTCGGTCTCCCAAGTCAAAAAGTAAACAGTGATAATTACAAGAAGGCACATTGTCTACACACCAAACCCAAAGAAGGAATCTAGAAGGTGGGTCACTTTGGCCCTGAGTAGACATCCCAGATCTGTACAACTGAAGTTAAGGTAAAAGGATCATTTCCACAGAATGGCACTTTGGTTTCTAGATACTAGAAGCTCTTCCTCTTCCTGTATTTCTTGCTCAGCCTGTAATGGTTACACTAAACTCTAGTACAAGAATTTCTTCTCAGGCTATTTCATCTTTCAAAGTCATTTCAGTTGTTCAGTAAGAATTAATTTAAACCAAGTTTAATTACTATAAGATTTGTATCATCTATACCAACAGAGAGAGGTGAAAAATAAAAACAGATTAAATTACATTGATTGTCTGAGCTGTCATGATCAATGACCTAGTATTTGAAAGTATTCTTTTTTATCCACTTTCTCTTAGTTGATTTGATATTAGCTGTTCATCCAACGTCTTAAACACCTACTAAGTGTTAGTCCCTTTACTTTGTTGTGTCTGATCATTATAGCAACTCCGTATAGCAAATGGTGGCAGTATGATATTGAAGAAAAACTATATCTTAAAAATGGCAATAACTGTCTTTGGAATCACTAAATACGTGGTGGAGGCTTAATTAGAACTCAAGTATCTCCGGCTCCTAAGTCACTATCCTTTGTACTATGCTCCCAAATTATAGCAAACCCTTAGTTATTACAATCCACAAAGAAGTCACTCTATCTGTAAACAAAAGAGAATATTTCAGTTTTTGCTTTCCGGGTACTTCTTGTTAATAAATTATAATATTCTGTCACAAGACCTGCGTCTGAAGCAGATTCTCATTCAGGCTCGTTCCTTCCTCATGCCTATTGGTTTTCTTCCCTTACATTTCTTCCCATTACTTTGATGAAGGGGAAGCAGAAGGCCTATGTTTAAATTTATGTTTATTCATTCATGTGCTACATAAACTTGGACAAGTCAAATGAAACATCTGGGAGCTTTGGATTCCTCACTTGTATAAAGCAAATAACACCTCTCTCCCAGATGTCTCAAGAAAATTTTTTATAAAAAGCATCTAAGAATAGTTCTTAATTTTTAATGCACAAATTAATTCATTCAATGATTTAACTGGTGAAGCATCACTAATCCGTCAAGCTTTCTCCGTGTTGTAGCTTTTCTTGATTCTATTAATCTCTCTTGTATTATGAAAGAACTCATATATGTCTGTGTTATATGACCCTTATTACATAGTACCATCATTTGCATGGTTCTTTCTCTCTGGATATATTATAAGCTTCAAAAGGAGAGAACTATTTTTTAGCAGACTTTACAGCGCAATATAAGATTTGCACAAAAATTGCCCAGAAAGTGCAGAGTTTTCATGCATTCCTTCTCTCTCTCCCTCAGTTTTCCCTATTATTGATTTCTTGCATTGGCTGGTACATTTCTTACAATTGATGCACCACTACTGAGACATTAGTATTAATTAAAATCCATGATTTGCAACACTCTTTATGTTGTACAATTCTAAAGGTTCAGATACGTGATTAATGTCCTACCGCTACCATTCCAATAACATTCAGAATAGTTTCATTGTCCTAACGAAGTTCTGTGTCCTCCTATTCATCTCTCCTTCCCTGAGACCCCTGCAGACCACCGATCTTTCTAGTGTCCCCGTAGTTTGCCTTTTTCATAACATCATATCTGGACTCTTACATTTTCAGCCTTTTCAGATTGCCTTTTTCGTCAGCAATGTGTTTAAGATTCTTTCATCTCTTTTTATGGCTTGATTTCTTATTGTCATTGAATTATATTCCATTGTATGAATGTACTCAGGTTTGTACATTCACTCACATTTTGAAAGACTTCTCAGTTGCATCCAAGTTTTAAAAATTATGAATAATTCTTCTCTCATTATTTGTACTTTGTTTTAATTTTACAGGCATACATCATTGCACCTGGCTAACTTTACTATGTGATTGCAGGATCACATAGTGAGATTATGTGCAGCTTTGTCAAAAACTGCCAAACTGTCTTTCAAAGTGGCAGTGCCATCTTGCATTCCCACTAGCAGACTTCATGTTGATATGGAATGGGTTTTAGCCATTCTAAAAAGCATGCAGAGGCATCTCATTATTTTAATTTGCAATTACCTAATGACATATAATGGTAAGCTTCTCTTTATATGTATAGTTGCCCTCTCTATATCTATATTTTGCTCATTGTTTTTTTGTTTTTGAGACAGAGTCTCACTATGTCACCCTTGGTAGAGTCCGCTGGCATCACAGTTCACCGCAACCTCAAACTCTTGGGCTTAAGCAAGTCTCTTGCCTCAGCCTCCCAAATAGCTGGGACTATAGGCGCCTGCCACAACACTTGCCTATTTTCTTGCTCATTTTTTAATGGGTTTGTTTTCTTATTGTGAGTCTTAAGATGTTTTTGTGTATTCTGGATATCAAACCTCCATCACACATACGCTTTGCAAAAATTTTCAAGTCTATTCTTTCCTCTTCATTTTCTTAACACTGCCATTTACAGAGCAAAAGTTTTTCATTTCAGTGAAATCCAACCTTTCTTTCATGAATCATAGAGAGCTATGTATTTCTATTTTCTAAATTTTTTCTTTCTGCTGCTACTTACTGAGGTAGCTCTCCTGCTTATTTGTGTGTCCCCTTGTCTATTGTGGGGTCTAAAATGTAGTCAGGAGTCTCTCAACTAGTTTTTTTTTTTCAGGTTTTATTTATTTATTTTTTTAATTGTTGGGGATTCATTGAGGGTACAAGAAACCATGTTACACTAGTTGCATTTGTTGGGTTTTTGATAAAGTTAAGTTTAGCACCTTTGGAAGGTATACTAGACAGGCTATTGGCAAGAAATTGCTAGTATACCAAGCTGGATTTGTTTTTTGTTTTGTTTTGTTTTTGTGTTTTTGAGACAGAGTCTCACTCTGTCGCCTTGGGTAGAGGGCCATGGCATCATAGCTCACAGCAACCTCAAACTCTTGGGTTCAACCAATCCTCTTGCCTCAGCCTTCCAAGTAGCTAGGACTATAGGCATGTGCTACCATGCCTGGCTCGTTTTTTCTATTTTTAGTAGAGACAGGGTCTCACTCTTGCTCAGGTTGATCTCAGACTCCCGAGCTCAAGTGATCTACTCACCTCAGCCTCTTGTGCTAGGTTTACAGGAACGAGCCACTGTGCCTGGCACAGGCTGGAATTTTGATGATAAATTTCAATTAGGGGACTATTTACAGAGGTGTGGGCAGGTTAAGAGAACCAACCTGGAATGTGGCAGGATTCAAGGACCAGCAACAGCAGGATCCTGAGCCAAAGGGACAAAGAGAGGAAATGTAAAAGCTAGGGCCACAGACAAGTTGCCACCTGAATGGAGTTATCATCATAGGACATAAATGCTAATAATCTGGGCAAAATCATGCAGAGAGCAAAATACTTCTTCTTCATCTCCCATTTCCTCTTAGGTCCTCCCTTAACTTCTGCCTTCAGTCAGAAGTTTGAAAGCAGGAGAAGTGGCACAAGAAAGTCCTCAGAAGTTACCTTCTAGAGCAGAGCTGAAAAGAGCAAACAAGGGGGAAGGTGGGAAAGAAGGGCAAAGAGACAATAAACAGCTTAGGCGGTTTCTTCAAAATTAATTTGGAGGAGAAAGCAGTGGGGATTCAGGGCAGCTCTGTTATTGACTGACAGAAATATTCGTAACACCCTATCAGTACTATTACATGAAGGCTGACAAAGATATCCTGGTAACTCCATCCTGCCTCCATGTACCTTCTCCAGGCTCCCTCTGATTTCCGATTTAGGGACTTCTTCCAAATCAAGCCCACAAGGGAGATATGAAAGAATTCAAAGGCATTAAAAAGCAGCACATCTGCCAACCCATTTGGCTGATATGTTGTAGGCTGGATTTTCATGACTCTACTCTAGTGTGAATGGGATGATGAAAGGCAAGGTCAGTGATGAAGGCAAAAAAGCTACAAAGAGGCAGAGGGTTAACCTTGACTGCTACTTGGCAATGGTCAGAAAATCGCAAGACTTTCTATCACCCCAAGACTTTTGGAATGAATAAATTAAGTTACTTACCACATTTATCCTGCTTTGTTTTGTACGAAAACTCTTATGGGAAAGTAATACTTGCCTTTATTAATTTATTTTTTTATGGAACTTTGTACTACAGCTGATGCTCTCCTTGGAATAAAGGACTTATCTAAATCAATATCTACCATCTATTCATGAACCATGAAAAATGGAAAGGTTTTGTATTTTGATTCAAAAATAAATATTAAAAATTCAAATATGACAAACACAAATATGTCCACTTTTTGACAAAGTGTAAAAGCAATTATTTAATATTTAAACAAACATTTAAATAAACTGAATATTGGAAATAAAACCTTTTCAAACAAATAAGATGCAAGATAAAGCAGTTGGACATTCATAACCAAAATTAAAAAGAAAAGAAATAATTTTTTGATCTAAATCTCTCACTTTATATACTCAAAATGGATGACAAATTTACATAGAAAATGTAAATGTATAAATCTTGTGGCCAAAAACATAGAAATTTTTGAGACTTAAGGTTAGGTGAAGAGTTTGTAGAAATAAATCAACAGTATAATCAATACAAGGAAAAACTAATAAACAGAATCTCATTAAAATTTAGAAATTTTGCTCTCAAAAAAATTCTCAAAATTTAGCAATAAAAAATGAACAATGCTAAAATACAAAATAGTGACAACACTAAATGTTGGCAAGAATATGGAGGAACTGGACCACTATTAAATTTATGGTGGGAAAGTGGAATGGTATTATCATTCTGGAAAAAAATGTAGCAATGACACGCAATTATCATCATGAAACAAATGAGGAGTTTTTATTTTTGTTTTCATTTCATCTTCATGAAATATAGCAGATGTCATATTTTCGTAATACCAGGACAATAAACTTATTATTATACAGAGACACTCAATAATCTGTAACTAGATGATAAAATGCAGAGTCCATTTTGTAAATCTCTAAAAATTTTTCTTAATTCAATCATTGAGTAACTGTAATTTGGAATTCAAGCTGCGGTTCCTTGATGTCAAATTAAACTGCTGAATTACAAATAAAGGAATATCAACATAGAAGAGCCAAACACACACAAATTGTCTTATAACATTATTTTATTTTCTTCTACATAGACATCTTCCCCGAGTAATGTTGCTAGAACAACTTGAGTATGGGGTTTTTTGGTTCAAGGTAAACATATCAAAAAAAAAAAAAAATAGCTTATCTCTGTTATACAGAGTTGTGATATAAAAATTATTTAGAGGCTGTATGTTTCAGAAATCAGGTATCTACACTGTAATCCTCCTGAAGAAACTTTCTTATGAAGCCTATGTTAGAGAAAGAAAAGATATAATTAAAGTAATTAAAATATCTTCTGATCATAATGCTTGAGATCATGAAAGGAACGTTTAGTTTCCTCCACAAAGAGACACCAAGATTTTTTCATAATCTCCCTTGGTTTCATCCTGTTGATTGAAAAATAGAGCACACTTAATATTTATCCAAAATCATAATCAATATAAAGTATTTTTAAATTCAGAAAAATTA